>JAGDQP010011669.1:11648-52392 GCA_022664845.1 Lepisma saccharinum
AGGATGATTTTCGTTGTATGACGTAGGAGATTGAATTCTCAATATTTAATGCTATATTTCTACGTAACGGAAAATCGTAACGCTGAAATTTCAAAAACAGAATATAATCTGATGTACACAAACAAATTGTGAAATATACAAGGACGGAGAAAACGAAAATGTCCATTGTAGCTGTAGCTTATCTAGAAGGATAGTATGGTCTACATTATCAAATGTCTTAGATAAATCAATAAACACACCTAATACAATAATTTTAGTATTGAGAGTATTGGCGGCACTACCAAAGTAAGAGAAAAGGGCAGTTTCTATTGATCTATCTTTTATAAACTCGTGTTGGGAACTAGATATAATAGTTTTGGAAAGAAGGTATTTACTTAATCATCGAAACATAGCATGTTCTAATATCTTAGAGAAAACAGGAAGTATAGATATAGGACGATAGTTTTTCATATCGCAAATGTAATCTTTTTTATGAATAGGAATAACTCGGGTCAGTTTTAGAGGGGACGGAAGGATGCCCGTTAGAAGTGACTCATTAATGAGGGAGCAAAAAGGAGATCTAAGTAAATGAGAACACTGTTTCACGATAGTAGTTGGGATGCAATATGTTTTTTCCGAATTATTTGCCGTGACTTCTGTTATAAATAGAACTCACGTGGAAACACTTCCGGTACGAATAGTCCACTCTCGCGTAGCTTGAACTATAAGTAACAGCGAGAAGCGCTCAATCCGGCAGCTCGAGTTTGGTCTTGTGGCTAACGCACCGGGAAGCTGATCCAAAAGTCACGTGTTCGAAACCTGGCGTCGGTTTTTTTTACGTATTTGTTAAAGAAATTAGTTTTTAGTTTCTTATGTAAATACACAAAATGAAATTTAATTAAAGTTGTGATTTATAATTTTAAAAGAGGTTACTAAAAACCAGGATGGACACACTAGGGCAGGATGCACACCAAGCGAAGCAAGGTGTTGAAGGAAGGCACGGTGCGTCCGAAGGGAGCTGGGCGGTGTTAGTCACGGGAGGGCTGAGCCCCGTTTAGCGATCGGCATACGCAATAGTGCTGTTAACTCAAGAGTGATGTGCCGTACCGGAAGTGTTTCCATGTGGGAGGAGAGGAGTCTCGACAAATAATTATAAAAACAAATCTTGCAGTTGGGATATCATCAACACCTGCTGCATTTGAGTTAGCGAGGTTGTTGATGACACACTCTATTTCTGCTGGTGTAGTAGACTCAAGGAAAAGAGTAGAGTTATATTGCGTTGGGTTTGAGAAGGAGTAATGTGTTTGAGCGTCATTGATAAGGGACTATTTAAAAAAAATCATTGAATTTCTCAACTATGATTTTAGGGTCTTCCATACGAGTTCCTTCTATATTTAGGTGCTCGATTTCAAAAGTGGTGCTTTTCTTTAAATTAGAATTGATAATTTTCCACATCGTACTCGTTTTACTTTTTGAATGTAATATTAACTTTGAAGTGTACTTTAATTTTGCTGTTTTTATCACTTTCTCATACGTATTTCTATAAGCTTTTATATTTTTACAAAATTTTAGCGACGTGTTCGTTTTAAGTATTCTGCAGTAATGTAAAAGCGTTTGCTTAGAAATTTGAAAGCCTTTAGTGATCCACTTAGAGTTATTAGTAGGGCCTACACCTGATTTTCTTTGTAATAACAGGGAAAGCAACTTGGTGAAAGTATGTAAATATAGATGTGAAAATATTGAAGTTTACCTCCAGATCGGGTCTAGTTCTTCCCATGTCTCCTTGCTTAATAAGTGACAAAAGTATTTAACGTTTCATTGGGAAAAGTTTATCTCTTTTTTGTGTAGGTTCTGATTTCTAAAGGCAATTTGTTTGTCTGAGGGGTTAGTTTAAGTAATTGGGTATCATGGTCTGAGAATCCTGGGTCGAATACTTGTACATCTAAGTATTGTACATCTAAGTATTAAAGTGATTTAGGGATGATAATCTGATCCAGGCAGGATTTATTACGCGTTGGAGTATTTCTTATAGCAGTTAGGCCAAAGTTGTTAAGTAATGTCTCTACATTGTGTTCATCCTCTGATGGGGTCGATCAGTCACTATTTATGTCACTGCAAAGGAGAATTGTCTTTTGAGATCTACCAACGGATGTATATAAAAGCAAACAATGTAAATATCCAATTTGGTTAAATGTACGACCGTTAGTTCAATGTGATATTTACCGTAAATTTTTGGGTGGACTGGATTCTGTAAAGATGCATACACCACCGTTTTGGTTTGGATGTCGGGCGTTATAAGTGCTACCGTTGTAGCCGTTTAAGTGCATTGAAGCGATGCCTTCTTTAATGAACCAATGTTCTGAGATACATTTAACGTGTATTCCTCTTAGTTCGTTATGCAGTAAAACATCCAGATCTAATTTATTCCTGAGTCCTTATACATTATGATGAAGAATATTTAGTTTTTTTTTTTACAGGGGGTGGTGGTTTCTTTACGTATTTTGTGGGTGATCTTACTGGATGAATTATCAATTGTTTCTTTTGAATTATTGCTAACTACACTTTCAGAGGGTATTTGTTTATACAGTATGTGTTGGCCAGAGTGTCATTGCATTGGATACTAAAGTTTATATGGGCCTTATCTGTTACGTGTGGGAAAGATGAGCTGCCGGAACCAGTAAAAAATTTCGGTTTTCGTCTTAGCTTGTCATAATTTATAATATCAAGTATATCACGGTTAAAATGAAGACCATGTTTCGTGTGGTACGACCTTTGTACATTATCAACACCAAGGACTTTCACATTATCAAACTTTCTACACACCTCGGAGACGTATTTGCTCTGAGCACTTCCTTGTTAACAGACGAATTGGGGAGATCGTGACGGTGAGGTACACTGACAAAAATTACATTAATATGTGTTAGCATAGGAAGGATGTTTCTTAAAGATTGCATTGCTTCGCTTGATTCATTGCAAGCAGCATCATTGGTACCAGCAAAGATGACCATACAGTCACTTTTTGTGAATCCACTAGAGGCTGAAGCACAGGATGATACAACTTCTTTCAGTTTTGCATTAGGTTTAAACACACTAGTCCCGGCTGGGTTTGACGTGTGCCCTTTTTTATGCTAAGACCACGACCGTGGCTATCTGATACCAGACTTGGGGAGTAAAGTAACGCGTTACTTTTTCAGCAACGAGTTATTGTAACTTGTTACAATATTTTGAAAGTAAATATAACGGGTAGAGTTACTTTTTCCCCAACTAACGACGTTACTTTTGCGTTACTTTTTCATCTGTTGTTTGCAAAGAAACAAACACAATTTCTTGTCAAGAAAGAAACATTTTTTAGAATTTTTTTAGATTTTTCGAAGTCTAAGGTTTAATGTATTTGTAGGTATGCCGGGTGTAGGGTGAGGGTAAAAAAAATGGTATTTCCACCAGTTTTCTTTCCACAGTACCAAACAAAAGATGCAAGAACCGGTGCCAACGAAACGCGTTAAGTTACGTAACGCGTTACTTTTGAAAGCGAGTAACGTAACTGGTAACGCGTTACTTTTCGATAGTGGGTAAAATAACTTGTAACGCGTTACATTTTAAAAGTAACGTGCCCAACACTGTCTGATACAATGAGTACTTTATTTTGCAAGTTATCATTTGATACTATGGAGTTTGCTGAATTTGAAGGCTGGAGTGGGGAAGAATTATAAGTTGTGTTGAGGTCTTGATTCGGTGAGTCTCTATTTCTGCTAGGAGGCATATTATGGTTGCATACGCTTGCAACCTTGTACTGTTGCGACACGACTGCACCTGGGATCTTTGCCTTCCTGGAATCGAACGGAATGTCAACGGCAATCTGCGAATGCTCAGGACTACCGGGATCAATAGGTTTCTGTAATGGTTGCGATAGATCGACTTCTTCTAGAACACTGTACCTATTCTGAGTAGGTATTGTATACTGTTGTTGTGCCGTAATTCACATAAAGGCGTGTATCGGGGATAAATGGGAGGTGTTTCAGGAGCACTATCAACAACACTTTCACAAACACTATCACTGCACTGGTAATTTGTTTGCTTATCTAACGATAATTCATTGCCGCTGGCTGTGATTTGCCTTGAACCTGGATTGGGCTTATGAATATTCTCCTCTGGCGATTGGACACAAGTGCGACACATGTTTGTACTTGTAGGAGCTCTTGCATGAGCCATTCACATGAACGGAGTTAGACATACATGAATTATTTTTTACTACTGCATTCCAAGTATTCGTACTTCGCCTTGCACTTTGATTTTCCTGATAACTACATTGAGTATATCTGCTGATCTCACAGATGGCACTACCAGTGCGCGAATCAGCGCAATCAGAGGAACATCTGAGCAACCACGGCCACAGGCAGTGAGTATGGACCTGCAGACAGTAACACTTGCGTCTAAGGCGAGCGCAAGTGGAAACAATGTCTGTGTGCAATAAAAAACACCGAACCTGACTGCCCTAACCTCCAAGTGCCCTTTGTCACTACTTCCATTAAATTTCCTAATGCGTATATACATAAAAAAGATAATTTCATTGAAAAAATATTTAAAATAACGCCAGGGTTCGATCCCGGAACCTCTGGATCAATTTCCTGACACGTTGACCACCAGGCCAAACTGCAAGTTTCGGAATGAACGCTTTTCGGTGGCACTAATAGTTCAAGAAGTTTTGCTCCTTTGAAAGAGTTCTGCGCCTGCGCGAGAGTGGGCCGAGCCTTGAAAACATGTGCTTCCCTTAGACGCTACTGACAGGAGCAGCGTATCGTGTCAGTGAAATGGAAACGCGTAAGGAACACATCAGACACTGTTAACTTTTTTAGTTTGATAAAGGCAGTATTTCTGCCTCAGACTAGTTTAACATTCGGCAAGCGTACGGTGAAGATGCAGTTGACGATAACACATGTTACCGGTGGTTTCGGCAAATAAGGAACGGAGACAGAAGCTGTCAAGATCAACGTCGGCCAGGACGATTAGCATTGTTTTCCGAAGATCTCGACCAAGCCATGCGAAACAGTATGAATACAACCGTAGAGAAATTAGAGGAAACCTTCCAGGTACACAGGACAAAGCTGAAAGACGGCTCGAATCCGCGGATTTAAATACGAAGTTTATTGTTGGATTCAACATCAGTTCAGTTCAACTCCCGACCTGTTTTCATGCTTTGCCGGTTTAAAGATGAGAGTTTCTTGACCTGCATTGCCACAGTCTCACAGGTGATGAGAAGTTGTTTCTATGTAGTGTAGAATGACTGTTTGTCACGTTTTTGAAATGCCTTCATCAGAGGGAGAATTTACAAAACTGTCTTGCGTTCAAAAGTTGCTTTGAACTCTTAAGGCAAAGACGAATAGGATCTTCATTCAGACAAAAAATGACTGTACGATCACTCAGCAAAAGCCATCGTAAGGTCACTTGTAGGTTCGTCTTTAAAGATTGATTTGTATTCACGAAGCCAGCTATGGCCTATTTTTTGATCGTAGGAGTTGCCTCAAATTTAAGGGTGTACAGTACAACCCGTAAGTGCGACTTTCAAGCTCTACGATTTGGAAGTTTGAATTCAGAAAAAAAATATGTACAAGACCTTAATTGATTACACTGTTAACATAAACTCTGGCACAAGACAGTTCAATATGTTTACACGTCAAAAATATGTTTGAAATAACAGTAACGACTCTAACGAGTAGCGTGTGATATCCCATTGGTAATGTCAGGGTTGGATTACGTGAAGAACATTTCAATGAAACACATCGTCTTTTCTTCATTCTTAACTGGTTGAAGTTTAACGTAACATTAATTTTAGTCTGGAAATTTCCCGCAATTTTTTCTCTCACTTAAGGCTATTTCTTTCAATGTTACCGGAAGTTTGATTTATGTGACTTTCGTGAATTCGAAAATACATCACAAAATTAAAGGAGTCGTAGAATTTGCCTTATTTTTCACTTAGGATAGCTTTTGTGAATCCCTTCCCCGAAATTCACCCCAAGGTAGTGTTAAGTGTGTGATGAGTTGTCAAGGACATAGTTCAGTGGGAGGTCCTGGAATCTAATCCAACCATTAAGACCACCTTTTCAAAGCCGGATTAAAGAGTTTCAGCCCAGGGCCCCTAGTGATTCAAAGATCCCGCTAACGATAACAAAAGAAATAATCTTACAGTTACGACAACAGGGACGGGACAGGTAAGAGGGGCCCTTTTAGTTAATAGCGCAGGGATCCTAAATACCTTACATCTTCTACTGCCAATATTTGGATAGACTGAAAGCAGCATTATGATTGAAGCGGCCAGGACTTGTTAAGCGTCAAGGAGTCATCACCACGGTAACGCCATACCACATGCTTCTGCTTATCCGTCAAATTTGGAGGACTTTACTCGTGAGTTTTAAATTGCCCTCCTTTTACCAACTCTGAGAAAGTATTAAAATCGTACACTGAGGCTTTTCTCTCCGTGTTTGTTTGGTTTGCTATTAACTCATTTTCCACATATTTATATCGCCTGTAGGGCTCGAGACCACGCAACGTGGGGTCTCGCGGTATTGTAGTTGCGCAACTGAGTAACAATGAACAATATAATCGCACGTTAAGAAAGAAAAGTGTCACAACTCAAAATAGTATAATTTTACAGGGAAATGAAAAGAAGTAACTTCTTACTTAAGAAGTTATGTGCAATATCCGTCAAACACTTATGCTATCTACCAGCCACTGATGTAGACAGACTTACAGAATTTTTGTTAAAAAAGAATTGTTCTTCAACGCTTTTGAGCTGAAAGAAAATAAAACGAACAAAAACTCAAAAAGTATGAGCTGCGACACATTTCTTGCAAAGGTGTGATATAATCTGCAACAACAATTCCAAGAAAATTAAATTACAAGTTCCGAATATTAAATTTTCAACCCATGTTGCAAGTTTGAAAGAAAAATGTCAATTCAAAAATGTATAATTTTACAGAAGGAAAAGAAGTGACGTTTTAGGTAAGAAGCTTAAGGAAAAACCGCCCAACATTTATGCTATCTACCGGCTACCGATTGAGAATGTTGTCAAAGAAGGACAATGGTTTTCTTGGGTTACCAGAAATTTGTCGACAAAAAAAGAGTATAGGCTACGGTACTATAGCAGCTAAAGGCGTGCATACAAGAAGCATTAATGATTTGAAAAAAGACAGAACCCCAAGCAGCACACTCACGTGAAAATGACGGGTAAATGCCACAAACCAAACGATGTTGCTAAATTGTTTTAGTGACAACACGTTCCTGTAGTTTCAAATAAACATAAATGAACTAATCTGTCCCAAAAACAATCGTTTGATCTCGTTGCTGCTGCATTTTAACACAATTTTAGAAAGCAACGGCACATACACAAAACAGTTGAATTCGACAAGTTCACTGTTTTACTCCAACTACATTGGCTAGGATCACGCAGTCGCTATCGAAAACGAGATATGATCATAGCATGTCGTCAAAAACTAGAACATGAGACATTACAGAATTACGTCAATTGAAAGAACAAATGTCACGTAATAATGACGTAGATTTCATTGCAAAGACCTGATTCTGATTTTTTGGATCAGAGTGTCACGTCATTTTCACGTGAGTGTGCTGCTTTTGACTGTTAACTGCTACCATTGTAGCCCATAACTTCTCAAAGCATGCTCAGTGGGTCGGTTTCCAAGCCATTCCTTGGTTTTTACCACTTACTTGAATCACCTGCTGGACTGTGTACATAAATAATTCAATTTAATTCTCTCTTTAAATTGAGATAAATATTACAACCCGAAGTTCCTTCTACTTACCTAATTGATACAATTATTGTGAGCTGCTGTTTTAGTTTCTCTCACATTCTTCCAGCTACGTCATCATTTGATAATCTCCTCTCACAAGCGAAGTTCACCTAACAAGCGGCCGTGGGTCAGTGGCAGATCGTTTGCTTAGAATTCAGGAGGTCGTGGATTCCATCCCAGCGGTAGACCATCCTGATTAATGTTTTTTCAGGGATTTTTCTAGGTCAAACTAGGCAAGTGTCAGGATGGTACCTTCAACTTAGACCTTTACGCATCCATTCTAATACCCTATACCGGCCTGAGCCTTAGATGTATGAAGGCCATAAATAAAATTCAAATTCGAAATGTTAGCAGTTGCTGCAGAATTAACATTAATTTTTACGGTAAAAAAAAAAACGCATTTCAAAATCCAATACCTGCACTCTTAGATCAGAACACAAAGTTTTATCAACATTCCTTGTGTAATGTACTCGGACAGTGATTTCACCAGACAGCTTCCCCCTATGGAGGGTGTTTACGCCCCAAAGTCTCGACAATACCTGCCCAACTTTAAAACTGTTGCTGTGAAAAATCGATAGGAATCGTACAAAACTTAGCTTCCACTCTTCCAATTTTGACTTCACGCCCCCCTTAAACTGAAAATCATGGCGTAAACCCTGCATTCGGAATTTAGAAATAACAAGACCTTCAGTTAGAAATTACGTTGAAAGTTATAAAAATAAGGAACATAGTATAATTGGAGTTATTTTCGAATAGATAATAATATTTTAACATCTAAAACGGTATACTTGGTCACCTTAGGTTCTTAATGCTTTTGTGCCCAAAAGACGAAAATTGAAAGAAAAAAGTTGTAACACTTTTCTTGCAAACGTGTGATGTGTGGAAATAAACAGAAAAGTAAAAACAACAAAAAGAATATTTGAACTTGTAACGAACCTCTGCACAGAAACAGGTTAAATCGCTGCAAGAACGAGACTGTGACACTTGATTTTACTTCTAACGAGCAAAATGGATTCAACATTGGAGAAAACTTGTTTTCAATTCGTAATTTTGTTCCCTAACCTTGACCATAAAGACAGTATGGTTAAGATGATGCACGATCTACATCACGTTTTCTTAAAATGTATGAATAATGTTGTGCAGTGAGTCATGTATAAAGCACCTGCGAAGACAATTTCTCCCCTTGTACAAAGCACCGAATAACATTTTGCTATTCCACTGAGTACGTACCGTTTTTATACCAGCTAAAGTAGATTGTCATGTATGAAAAGGAATAATTCAAGAAAATAAGTACTGTTTGGATACAGAAATGAAATAACATTGTTAATGATTCTTCTACGTCAGAAGTAAATTACAAATAAAATCATTAACGCACGATAACCAATGTAATAGCTTCCTTACCTGTATGATTACATGAAATGAGCAACAGCTACTTCTACACAGCCATTGCTACGTAATCATACACGTAGGGCTTAATCATCGCCACATAATTTTCTTCGTAACTTTCTAATTAAAACAATGTTACCAAATGCAGAATGTTTTCATAATATTTACATTCTGCAACAGATTTTCCCATCTAACTCTACGATCAACTTTTCCTGTGTGATACTTTAATTGTGACAATGAAACACATAGTACTTCTGCGAGGACAGCGTGCGGCCGTGCGCACTGGCAATTTTAAAATCACCGTGAATAAAAAGCAACAACAACAGTAGCGTAGTTAGAATTTTTTTCAAGAGGGGCAATGAAGGGCCCAAGAAGATTTTGAGGAGGCCAGCTCAAATAACTTAAAATAGTACTAAATGCAGTGAAGTTAAGATAGCAGTGAAGTTAAAACTAACTGGTGCTCAAAGTCAACGTTTCGATCTTTGTTTTTCGTAATTTTACTCTTTTCAGTAAATGCTAATACATTAAAAATAAACAGTGAAAATGTAAGAACTTACCTCAAACAACTAGGATACAATTGATTTCTCTTCTAATGTAAGTAGTTATTTAATCACGGCGGTTAAAATATGTGTGGCTGGTTGATTTAAGCGGAAGCAGAAAAATAAATTAAAAAAAAAAATCAAACAGGGTACAATCTGCCCAGTTAAAATTTGCAGCTTATATGTTGATAGTTATTTTAGGATTTTGTTTATTACATACGAGGGCAGAGCCAGCAGAACTTCATACTTTAGAATCAAGCGGATATGCATACTATTATGTATGTTCGGTTTTCACAAACTGAATGGAGTAAGGAAAACATTATATATTAAAAGAAAACTGAACTTATTCTATGTATTGTAATAGAGAATAATATTAGTGTATATTATTATTAATGTATATAATATTAGTGTATATTAATATTAGTAGCTATCTTAATGAAACCAATTGTTATCTGCAGTAATTATTTTATCCTAAATGACTTTCCTCACAACAAAGGAAAACGTTAAATGTAAGATTTCAAACACTTTTATAAACCGCACACTTTCATTAACTTTTTAAAACTTTTATTAAACAAGTGTTTTTTCTATTAAGTGACAACAGAAATTATTTTGAGTTGTGAAAACAGCAGAATTAACAATATTCTTTCAACAAATGTGGAATATTATAAATTTTAATAAGAGCGCTTAGACTACGAGCTCGTAGCCTATATTGTCCTGTTAAAATAAACTAACTTCACTTGTGTGTTTGAGAGCTGAAACACATTAGAACCATTAATCAATACCAGTTTGTAAGTTAACATTACACAAATTTATGTACTATACTTAGGCACTTAATAAAACTGCACATGGATACAAAGACAAAGGGAATATACAACCATGCCTAATATAGTGGATTTGATATGAAAGTAAAGAAACTAATTTGTACACTTCTACTTAAAAGACAATAATCATTCTACATTATTCTTGTGAGCCGCAGCAAACTTATTAACAACTTTTCAAGATCTAACGATTTAGCAATTTCCTTCTCAATGTAAAGTAATCATAAGTTTTTTACTTTATCATCAGTCATTGAATTGCGTATATAAGTCTTTAATCTCCTCAAACATGAGACTGACCTTTCACACGTAGCACTAGAAACTGGTATAGTCACGGAGATGATACCTAGCTGGTAGGTTTCTAAGAGTGCGTTTTTGTAGACACAAAGAAGATCAACGAAATTCACTAAGCCCCTCGTACACGATTCAATAAAGCTTGAACAAGAGCGTTGAACAAGCAATTGGATGAAACTGACGTCACGAGTCAGAGACTCCACAGAGGAAATCTCTTGAATTCAAGTCTTCTCATCCAATTCGTCCTATTTAGAACCTGTCCTATTTTTATTGAATTCAACGCAGTGATCTACCAATTACATCGCTGGTGACTTGAACACGTGACAACTGTGCTTCCGGAATGCTAAAAAATAAAATGTGAACATGGAGCAGGGAATTTTTAAGCCCTTGTTTTTATGATGCGAAATAAAGATATTATCAGAAAATAATAATAATAATAAAAAATAAAGTATCGCTACAAGAAATTCCATCGCATCTTGTTGAGGTAAAGTGTACCTGATGTTTCTTCTGTAGTTTTTGTACAATCACTATTGCAATAGAAATTGATACAGAGGATCAATAAAATTTGTATTGTATTTAGATGCAGTAGGATATTAATATTTAAAGTGCCACTGAGTTGCTCATAATTTATGTGGAAATGTCGAGTTTCTATTTACTGTATGTAGGAAGTTCAAAGCTGCTAAACACAGAAGTATCTGGGTACACTTTACTATACGACACAAAACAATGTAATCTTTTCCAACGTATATGAAAGTGTTTAACTTAAAATATAACAAAGTTTCGAGTCATGGAAGTATTAAATTAGAGTGAAAAAGCGAAAAGTACTTGGAATTACTTGACTGCTTCCACGTTGGTGAGCGAGCATTAAACCGTGCATGAAATAGCGAAAAGTACTTGGAACTACTTGGCTGCTTCCACGTTGGTGAGGCGAGCACATTAATTTGCGTATGAAATAGCGAAAAGTACTTAGAACTACTTGGCTGCTTCCACGTTGGTGAGCGAGCACATTAAACCGTGCATGAATAGCGAAAAGTACTTGGAACTACTTGGCTGCTTCCACATTGGTAAGCGAGCATTAAACCGTGCATGAAATAGCGAAAAGTACTTGGAACTACTTGGCTGCTTCCACGTTGGTGAGCGAGCACATTAATTTGTGTATGAAATAGCGAAAAGTACTTGGAACTACTTGGCTGCTTCCACGTTGGTGAGCGCACATTAAACCGTGCATGAAATAGCGAAAAGTACTTGGAACTACTTGGCTGCTTCCACGTTGGTAAGCGAGCACATTAAACCATGCATCGCATATAATAAAAAATCTAACCTTCTTTAACCCGCCTTTGCTTATTCAACATTGTGGCCATGATTTTTGTAATAAATAATGTGTCATTCATAATACGACGCAATGCTATTAATATTCCGCCGTATCCCTACAATCTACATGTAGTAATGAACGCAAATAAATCTATTCCGACACGAAGTGTCACAATTAGTATGCCTCCACATGGCGCTATCTTGATCAACTGGAGTGCGTATGTAACGAAATAATAATAAAATATGCATTTTCACTTTGGATTGTTAGTTGTCGTTAGATGTTTATAGAAGTGCATGTAACCGGAAATAAATAAAAAACTTATAAGAATTGAAAATAGTTTTGAATAAAGCAATAAAAAGTCGATGTTCGAGGCATCACCAACTACGGAATCGTAGCCGTTAATCAGGTTATTATTTTATTAAAAGCAACGCATATCATGTTTAACATTCACTCCATGTTCCCGCTTTCAACGCAGAAAGAGCAAATCTACTCATGTGCGTTGGGCTCCTTCACACTTCCGCTTAACTTATCGAATCGTGTACGAGCACCATCCAAGCACTTTCAACACTACTTGGATACAACCCTTTGATTATTCCAGTTGGATCGTGTACGCACTCATCCAACTTCTTGTTCAAGAATTTGATTCAATGTTTATTGAATCGTGTACGAGGGGCTTTAAGGAATCAACTTTGAATTTCTTCTCGTCTTCATACAACTTGATAGTGTTTGGGAGGATTTTGAGTTCACACTTTAAATTCTCCAGATCATTTTTATAATGCTGGCCTTAGTGTTGTAATTTAAAAAGTTTTTATCTTTCGAATGTAGAGCGGTGATTGATCTAATGATTTTGATACATGATCCAAAGCAATTTTCCATCTCAGTGATTTCCGTATCAATGGTAGGAAGAAAAGTATTTGCCTCCAATGAAGAAAGAGATTCATCCAAAAGGAATTTGTCATATTTCAATGTCAAATGACTAGTCGTATTCCGCGAGGTTCCGGCTCTGGGATTTCAATACCATTTTCATCGCACATCTCGAAACATTCTTGATAAATTTCATCGAATGTTGTTCGTTGAGAGTCACATTCTCCAGACCTCACCTTCGACAGCGTTTAACCTAGTGAATCTATAAGAATCAAACCTTCCGACAGGTCTGCAAATAATCACTCGCTCCTTTAAAAATGAGCAAAAGATTGGTATATAAACAAAGTAAAAATGTACATTTAAAATCTATCTGCAAAAGAATGCCGCTTGCCTCTGCTGATCGCTCCTGTTTCTGCCGCTATTTTTTTTCAAAAGAACTAACAAGTAAAGTACCCGAAGTGAGGACTAGAGTTGCTCATCAAGTGATACCTTAAATTGAAACTAGTGACGAGTATAGTACACCTGTGAAATCCTAGCTGCAGACCCTCAGTAATAAAAAGGTTATGGCGGGTCAAAGTTAAAATAGAAAGCGAGTTTAGCTGTTTGTGATGTCCATGTTTTGCTGATTATCCCGATGGTAAAGTTGCTCCCAATCAATGTAATGTGTAGAATGATATCCCTCTCTCTGCCTGATATCCCGCTTTCTTTTATTCGTGTATGAATGTCCTTGTGTATGTTTGCTCCTGTTATTGATGCCAATAAAAGTTCTTTTTTCTTTTCGTTCCGGAAAATGGAAGCAGGTGCTATCGTTCATGCTCTGTATGAGAAATATGGATTTGTTAATAGGAGAATGAATAGGTATGAAGATTCATTGTACAAACAAATAGTGGAGATACTTGAGGACAAGATGGAAATCATAGAAGAAGTTAGAACTCTTGGATTTGCTGGTGACAGTGATGAAAGCGATGATGGAGACTACGGTGATGACGTCTTTGATGAGGAAATGCCAAGCACATTGCAAGGTTCTCAAACACATCAAGAGTCTCCGACATCTGTAGCTTCTTCAAGTGAAGAATATCAGCCTTCGCCAAAAAAAAAAACAAAAAAAAAACACATCTTGGACGATGATTATAAAGGAGCAGCTTACATGTTTTGGAAACACAATGAGAACCCGGAAAAGAAACGAAGGAAATTTTCATCTGTCAAGTCACAGTATAGATTAATTCAATCGAAAACCATCCTCTTTGAATATGAGAAAAAAAGGCAAAAACCCAGTTATAAGAAACTTAATGCAGCAGTTCAGATAAATTCAAAGAAATGGTCGAGAGATGTGCAATTATACACGACAGGACTCTTCGCTTTTGGGCTCTTCAGATAAGTAAAGAGCTAGATCCCGATAATACTCTACAGTTCAAAGCATCTCGTCACTGGCTGTCTAATTTTAAAAAGAGAAACAATATCGTCAGTCGTTCTATCACGCATAGGGTTAGCAAAACGTGGAAATCAAAAGAGGCTGAATTAAATCACTTATCTACGACATTTATTACGTCCATGAAAGAACTTATGTTACTAGAAGACCTGAATCCTCGTCAAGTATTAAATGCTGATCAAAGTCGATTTGACAAGGAACTCCATGCATACAGGACTCATAGGACTAAAGGTACGGTGGTTGTAAGAGGTGCATTTGGATCAGTCAGTGCTACTACTCATTCATATCTGATCATGCCGGTTATTTCCATGGATGGTGAAATATTGCGTCCGATGTACGTCCTTGTATCCGAATCTAGTGGTCGATTTCCAGGAAATAAGCAAAAAGATCCCGATAACATAGTGTCCCATCCAGGAAAGACTGCAAACATGAACAAAAGTGATTTAAAAGAGTTTTATTCTGTATTCTGGAATAGCCTGCCTGCCGATCGTGATAAAGTCTTGCTTTTGCTGGATTCGTGGAGTGCAAATAAGGATGATAACGTATCAAATGAATTATACCCTAATCATATAACACTGTTCAAACGTTTAATTCCTGGTTGTTGCACTGGTTTCATCCAACCACTTGATGTTTACTTCTTCCGTCCATATAAATCATTTATCAGGTTCATTACTGACATAGTTATCGCTTCCTCGGAAATTAATCTCTGGCATCGGGATAACGTTTTACGAATGTAGTCCTTCACTCTCTTGCAATTCAGCGCCTCACGATTTCGCAACATGATCAGGTTTGCGTTTTACAAAAGCGGCTACTTGGATGAGGAGCCCGAGTCCTGGATTTCTCCATTGGATTATTGTTTTGATTGTAATATACGTGACGAGTGTTACAAGACCTCATGTGAGAACATCTCTTTTGTCAAGTGTGTTCATTGTGAGCAAAGTATCTGCTTATCACACGCCTTCATTGACGACTTACATATTGATTGTATCAATGTGTAGTACTTTGTACGTGCCTCTTTCCTTCACATGAATCGCATTTCAATTCAAACCCATGTCCTTCTGACTTTTGGTCTGCCTTTCGTTGTGACTTGTTTCAATACAATTCGCTTTCTTTTTGAACTTTGACCCGCCATAACCTTTTTATTTCTGGAACTCTGCAGCTAGGATTTCACAGGTGTACTATACTCGTCACTAGCTTCAATTTAAGGTATCACTTGATGAGCAACTCGAGTCCTCACTTCGGGTACTTTACTTGTAAGATAACTGAAAAGAGAACTTTAACAGCAATTCAAGCAAAAACGGGTGCGCACCATCGAGTATACACTATCCTCTTTAACTGCATTGGTTTATTTAAAAAAAAAAAACATTTCTTCTGAAGCTCCAGGCAGAATCCACCTGTACCAATGAAATAGTTACTACAATGCCTCAGTTATCTTCAGTTATGTCTAAGTATAATAATAATAATAATAATAATAATAATAATAATAATAATAATAATAAAGTAAAAGTGATGGGCAAATGTTCTTAAGAAGCAAATGGCACACAGGAGCTGAGCTCCGACAGATCCACCTTAAATTTTAAGCCTTGCTTTCGTAGTCCAAGTTTCACGTTAAAGTAAATTGTCAATAATTTATGCTTAACTTCCGATCATTCAGTTTGAAAGTTTCAGAAAAATGTCTCGACTTTACGCTCTAAAAATATAGTAGCCTTAGTGGAGGTGTGCGATCGAGACGTGTAACTTGGCGTAGTTCGAATATTTTTGGTCACTTTTTTCCTTAAGCTGTACAACTGAATAATATATTTGTCTTTACTTCATTAAAATAATAAAGTGAAAACACTTTGAAACAAATCTATAAAATGTTTTTCTTTCTCCCTTACAGTGTACAACAGTGTTACAACATTTCAATGGGGACCCCTTACAGCAAACGAAGTATGCCCGCCCTTTTTCTTCCTTTCTTTCGTTACACGAAATCAAATACACAAACACTTCACACTTACACCGAATGACCGAAGCTCAGTGGTAGAACATTGACTTCACATTCGGAAGATGGTGTGATCGATCCCTCGCGGCCAGCTATTTCGACTCGGCAGTTTACCAGAATTCTTCCTCAGTTTCACCAGGGAAATATATGATCCAGTTGACTGCTTTCCCACATTTTTATCCTCTGAGCCTCGGTTATCTAAAAGCCGCAATATAAATTCATACTTAAATGAAGAAATAACTTAAAGTCACTATCCTGTACTCGATGCTAAATGGATATTGTTAGTTTTGAGACTAGATATGAAGGAGAGGCATTAATCAGTATATCGCATTGAAAGTTCATGTCACCACTGCTTTACTGTTCTGCATAATTTCTAGAATGTAATTAAAATATCTCAGAAATGCTTAAGCATATTTTGACCAAGAACAAATACAAATATGTGATAAAAGTTGGTACTCACTCAGTGGAATCTCTGTGATAAACTGCAAAAATTTAGGGGTAAAGCTACAGTTGAAATCGCCTAAAAGAAAATACTTCTGAACGTTTTATTTACAATCATTGATTTTTGCTACATTTCCCCAAGCTTCAGTTAGTATTAACAATACCACTTCGTGGGGGCCCAAGATTTTGAGCGGGGCAAAGTTATTTCGTGTCAGTAATATCCTAGTGCAAGAGTCTTCAAATAGCGGAGTCCGGCCGGTCCATATTTTGTTCCTTGGAGCTCCCGAAGCCATATTTTGTTCCACGGTTTAATACGAATTGGAATTCTCTGGCATCTTTGACTCACACCGGATTTGGTACGATATTAAGAGTAATATGTGAATGCGTTTTATTACATGTGTACTCTCCACCAGTTGCAATGTACGAAAGTTAGAGAAATGTTATGTAATTTCAGGTTAATCCATCGTGTTTAATCTCTAATTTTATTGTAATTGTTTCCAGAAATATATACGGAGTAACCAATTACTGTTCTGTTTCAATTTATTTATGGTGTTTAGGCATCTATGGCTTCAGCCAGATAGGGTATAGGAGTCGGCCTATAGGGTATAGGGTATAGGAGGGCTCAAGTTGAAGTAATAATAGCAGTAAATAGAGGTGTAAAGTGTTCGGAAATGTTGATTGGCCAAAGACTGTTGGACAAAATTCTTTTCCTCTTTTCCTGTTTCGTACTATTTTCAATATTTCTTTTTCCATTCGGACATAACTAACATTAATTAAACAAAGACATGTTTAGTATACCATACTAGTAATAACAACTTCGTCGGGACTTCTGTAACAAAATTAAGTTAGTTGTGATCCTATTCGACCGACTCGAACTTTCAGCCAATTAATCGAAGAATGTAGTGCAGTAGAAAACATGTTGCGATATACTTCTTCTTGCATCTAAATAATATAATCGTAAAAAAATACTTTTAAATGGATCATAGAAACACCAACTATGTATCACATACGAGCGGTGCACCTCGATTGCGCACAGTTTTCTCCCAAAGATATATGGTAATCTGTAGTGAATTGACAACAGGTCAGGAAAATATAAAATCGTGAAGTTGAGTACAGTTTTTAGATGCGACATTGCCAAATCTCATGATAATCATGCTTAAGCAAATCGTGAAATTGGGCACAGTTTCAGTACCTTAAAGAATAAGGGTAAATATGAAAGAAAAATTTTTTAAGCTACAGTTTACTATATCTGCTAGATACGTAAAATTCCATTTTTACAACTTTCGTCCTTGAAACTTGTGTCCTACAACTAAAATTTCATCCTTGAAACTTCGCAGTTCGTGGAGCTTTGGAAGTATCTGTCCTTTTGAACTGTCTGAGAAAGAAATTAATGCATCTGTTGGCTATAAAGGGTTACGTCTATCCTTAGAAGAAAATTTTAGAATATGGATATCTTGTCCTCGTATTTGTAGTTTATAATTAACAGCAATTCGCTTATTATATTTGCTTTGTATTACACATATCTGTTTTCAATAAAACGTTTTTGGAGCACTGTTTTATTTAATTATTAGATGGAAACTTGTAAGCTATTCCAGAGAGATGTGCCCTGCTTTCTTTAACTAGATGGCCCTACACGCTCGAGATTTATTATATCCTAAGAGAGTACTCTTGGTTATACCTTGTATTATTTCTACCTTGGCTATGGGCGTGGGATGAACCTAAATGCGGTGCTGAAAGGTAAATAATTAAATTAGTACAAGTAAATGAAGAATGAGAAGCAGAGAAGACTGAGAATAGTGCCACCTGCCTTATTTCTTAGACGGACCGACACCAAGGATGATAATAGGTTAGAAGAATGAAGTCAACACTATAGAGAATACTCTGATAGATCAACGTAGATAATTTCTGAGCTCCCGGCTAGATGCAACCACTTATATACTTTTAGTCGTGGCGCTCGGAAGTCCTCAGGTACTGACATCACAAAACCGAAGTCACTCTTTTGCAGAATTCAGATATTACACATATTAATCCATATCGTTCTTCTACTTTAAAATGTTATCATTCAACTTACGAACAATATGGTTTAAAGAATTTAAAATGTATGATTCAAAAGAGTAAAGCTATATAATACAATTCAGGGACGGCATTTAATGACAATATGTTAATTGTAACTACCGAACATTAATCGAAATCTGAGGGACGTTACAAACTGTTTCTTCAGTCCCTAAAAATACATGCTGCTGCTGTATGATTTGAAGATTTTGAAGATTAATGTGCACCTCTTATTACGTGTGCAGAGTTGTAGATAATCGTTTGAAAGAGGCCACTTTGTTTTTCTAGATGCTTCAAGTCCCTCAAATATTACCTTCAGTTAGATTATCTTTCTGATCATCTTGCTATGTGCGTACACATTCTGAAAATACAAATGTAGATTTATCAGTGCCGGTTCTAGAAATTTTCCTATGGGGGCAAGTTTAAATTTTGCCGCCTTTTCCACCGCCCTTTCGCCGCCCTTTGTATAGTTTATTCGAGGCAACGACCATAAGATTGCCTCGTATCACGTAGTGTACTTTTGTTCTGGAGCCTGTCGTGGCATCGCTATTACTAGCGTTGGATCATAATAGTAAATGGGTGGTGTAATATAAGTTGGAACATAGTGCCTGTTTGGGTAGAAATACAAAGATGTTATCCCTGGTTGAGGTGATATTCGGAATCAACAACCAGGGATGAAATCCTCACGCACCAGGAAAAATCCCCGGCATCCCCCTGGCAAATCGAACACTGGACCTGCATGGAGTAACGTAAAATGTCTCAGCGCGCTGGTATTGAAAATTCGAACACGTTTAGGTCTATTTCAATTTAATATGCGATTTTACTTCCTATGAGCTTTTATTTTCTTTATTTTTAGCTGGTGGTCACCCTCTAAACGTGCCGCCCGGGGCGTTTGCCCCTTTTGTCCCCCTCCCTAGATCCGGCACTCTGATTTATTATTTTAGTTTATGGTTCGGACTTGGTTGCATGTTATTTAACTAAGCACTTATAATATTTAATTGATTGTGGTAATTTAGTAGCATAATACACAGAAATATTCGATAGAAGATGCTCTCTTTCTAATATGTAGTTTCTAAGAATTAATATAACATGAACGTTAGTAGGTACATTGTTTTCTCTTTTCTGGGGTTTTCAGGTAAATTAGTCCAAGAATTCACCAGTCTTAGCTTGGTAGCAGTACTTAAGGAGAGTACATGATATGCTACCTATGCCCGATAGCCCAAAGTAGTTTTATTTATTTTTAATAATTACCGCTATTTATAATTTTAGTCTTTTATTTAAGGGATGGGGAAAGGAGAGTTTTCCCAAAATTTCGTAACTAATTTCGTAATTCATTGTTCTCTAATCTAAAGTTTCTGCAAGATATATAGGGTTGTTTAAAACACTGACAGTTTTGAAACTAATTCGAACATGAATTTTTAAATCTATTTATCCAAATTGTACTTACGCCATTTTGGGCTAACCATACCAACTGATCTCTGTTATCTTCCTTGTCAACATTTCTTTAATACTCCCTAAATTATGTGTCCTTTCAGGCGGGTTGAGCCTTCTCCATTTACTATTTCTGCAAAGATGTGTCTGGATATTCGTCTTTGGACTGGACACTGCATATTTGTCAACAGGAAGCTATAATTATGCTATTTGCTTGTTAAGGCAGAGGGTAGAGAAACAAGTTATTTATTATTTACATTTATTTGCTTAATAAGGAACTAAGCATCCCCTAAAAGGAGTTAAATGCTTTGTTTTCATACCCAAACCGCCATATTTATTTTTAGGGGAAGTCTCCAGAGAATATGTTGTTCTGTTAGATTTTTCCGGTAAGATTTCGACTCGAAGTTCCCATAGATTCTGCTGATTTGTTCCAGCTTGTATTTATTAATAAATTCTCAGAGGGTGGACTACATAATGAGTGAAGATAATTATGCTTCAATGTTTAGATTTTGCAGTACATTTGAGATATTTTAGAGTAGTGCAACTCGAATTTTGTTGGCCCCTGAAAGGAATTTTAGGGTCCTTCTAAAAGTATTTCTTCTATGCAATTTCAGGAAATTCTTCCCTAATGCGAAAATCATACATCAACTGTGCAGACCAGCGCTGCCAGATTTCTATAATGGAGATTTCCTCCAGACTGCTTAAATATTTCTGTCCAGGCATATCAATTCTTTCGCTTTTACCAACTCTGAAAAAGTTTTAAAATCGAACTATCAGGCGGCTTCACTTATGATGTTGGTCGGGTCTCCAAGTAACTCATTTCTCATCTATTTAAGTCGCCTGTCGGTCTCCTTGTATACCTCCTGGTCTCGCGGCATTGTAGTTACGCCCTTAATATTTTCTTAACATGGACGGCAGCAGCAGCAAAGTCAGTCATAAAAGAAGCAGTCCTTGAAAATTAGTTCCTCTTCAATAAATTCAAATACCATCTGGTGGAAATGTCTGAAGTAATAACTTGTCCCTAACATAAATTATTTACTTCTGAAATGTGGTAAAATTGAATTGTCACAACACAAAACTTAATCTATATTCTCACAGTTTAAACAGGAATCAATCAAACTTTTAACATGTCAGCACTTTTACCATATCGTGGGTTCGATTTCAGCTGATGCCATGTGGTCTTTGTGGTGGACAAACATGGTATGTGTGGGTTTCCTCGGCATTCCTACTACAACTACTACTACTCCTATTCCTATTACTCCCCTATTCCTACTACTTTCTTCATTCCGCCAATTCGTCCTATCATCATCTAGTCTGCCTGAGCCAAGTGTTGCCTAAAGGCCGACTAGATAATTGTCAGTTCTAGACAAAATATTCACCAAAGTTATTTTGAATCGTATTGAACGGGACTTGGATTTTAACCAGGCAAGGGAATAAGCCTGATTTCATCGTGGATTTAGGACAATGAACCACATACAAACATTGAATGAAGTTATGGAAGGGACTAATGAATATGAACTACTATGTCTGGGATTCATAGATTTTGAAAAAGCTCTCGATTCGGTCTCCTTGGAAGCAGTACTTGAATCACTTAAACATCAAGGCATCGAAAGTCCATATATCAAGTTACCGCGAAACATTTATTCGAGTGCCACATCTGTCATCATTAGACTACATCAGGAGACCGAAAAGTTTAAAGTTGGAAAAGGGGTAAGCCAATTTTTTTTTCCAAATCTATTCTCCGCAGTCCTTAAGAGAGTGTTCCAAACTTTAAAGTGGCATGATGTTGGACTAAAATGCAATGGCGACTACCTGAATCACGTACGATTCGCTGATGATCTAATTCTGTTGCCTCAAGTGCAGAACTACAAACCATAAAGGAAGAGCTCTCTACTGAGAGTTCGAAAATAGGGCTTAAAATTAATTTTAGTAAAACAAAAGTAATGTACAATCAACATGCTGAAAAGACGGAAATAAAGATTAGCGGAGAGGCAATAGGCATAGTTGCTGAGTATAATGACCTAGACCAGCTCAAAACATCGAATGCCTAGTTAACAGACGCAATAGATAGAAGATGTAAAATGGCGGGAAGCTTGTTTGGAAGACTACACTTTATTTTCAAGAAGCAAACTAAAAAAAAAAACGTGTCTCAAGCGTAAAGTTTAAAATAAATGTGTCTGACCTGTAATGAAGTACGGCTGTGAAACTTGGATATTAAATGTCCAAACGAATAAAAAAGTCATACAAAGAGCAATGAAGAGATGCATGCTAGGAGGGACAGGAAGATAAATGATGGATTCGCCCACAAACAGCCGTAGAAGATGTACTCAAGACTGCGAAAAAATATAGTGGAGATGGACCTGTCACATAGCTAAACGAAGAGATGGATGATAGACGACGAATGTACTACATTGGATTCCCAAAGGAAAGAAATGACCAAGACGACGTCCAAATGCAAGATGAGTGGATGAAATCAAGCGTTTTTCATGAGCTAGATGGATAAGTGTAACAGCAAACCGAGATATGTGGAAAGAAAATGGGAGACCAGCATCCAGCAGTGGATAAAAAGTGGCTGAATATTATATAATATATAATATATATAATACTCTTCTCTCAAACGCTACTATGACTACCAATCTAACTATAAACAGAGGCTCGGAAGCAGCGCAGTGTCTTTGCAACTGGCATTATTATTCACAAATACATTTAGCATACCGTATTCGTGTTGTGTTCTTTACTTTATCCTCAGAAATGGGAAGAAGACATACGTAAGAAACCATAAAGTTACAGAAATATTGTTCTAACTTTTGAAAAATTATTTTTCTGGTATTTGTTTTCGTCTTATAATGTATTTCCCAGAGCAAAATTTAAAATATTTACGATACGAATATTTACGTAATTTTAAACTACTTTCTTTCTCATTTTCTGTATGTGTTTAAAATCAGTCCCTTGCATTAAGCATATACCAGGAATATTGCATTTCCATTCCTAATATTTCAAGAGTTAGAAATACGCCGGAACTTTCCCCAGGGTTAGAATGCTTGTATCGTGAAAAACTACAGGAAATATTCCTAATATATTCGCATAAAATAAAAATAACCATGAGTATTAGAGCAAGGTGCAAGGTGCACTGTAAAATTTCGTATTTTAACGCTATAAAGTTAGAAAAATATAGTAGCAGAAAGTTAAACAATTTTAAAGTTAACAAAATTCCAGAAATCTTCCCAAGTCGGATATTGGCGTGACATGAATAATGCTGGTGTATAGTGGAAATATAATCTTCCTTTCTATTGTGTAGAACCTATATTTATTGCGTACTTTCTGGGAGTATTTATTTAACTTTTATTTAATTGTTAAACAGGGTGTGTTTGGTCTAATGTCCCTCGCATGTCTAAGGGATGATGTCCCTCGGCGTAAACTCACGCATAAAGATATTTTGGGAACATAACATTCACTTTTTTAAATTTACCTTATGGGCCAGACACTCAGCTGTGTACCTACGTACAGTATAAGCTTGTGACAGTACGAACTACCACTCTAGTGGAAGACTGAATATTATTTTCTTCGATTATAGTGCCACAACGGAGCTCCAGAGAGGGCGCTGGGTGTTTTATATTTTAATTATTTGTATTTCTTATGTGGATATAGTGGAATGTACGAGTGTTTTTGAAATCATTATATAAAAGCTATTTAAAAGGAGGAAAAGATATTTTAGATATACTATTATAACCAATAAAGACATTATGAAAGTACAAAAGTCAACAGCTAAAGTCGTTTATGTAAGATTTAGTATTGACATGTACAGTGATGTAACTTGTTTCCGGTGCACATAACGATACCACTTGGCGACAGAAGCATCAAGTGCTTTTGATTTTTGAAGCGTAACGCTCTTCGGAGCTGTTACCATAAATTAATTTAATATTTGGTAAAATAAACATTGTAAATACATTTGTACATCTAGTAGTTTCTAAATTGCTTTCTTTGTTGACGAACTCATGCTATAGTTTTCTGGCTAACGAATAACGGTCGAATTTCTATAAAACATTAATCCACCAAAAGGAACTAATGAAACCACAGGAAACCATGCAACTGGTAGAGGCGCGCCATCTCGAGTGTCGGATAGACGATCTGATCCAACTAATCACCAATCATCTAGGTTGCTCCTGAAAGGTTTCTGATCACACTTAGCAATCAAACTGACAGTAAGGCAATAAATACAGTTAGGACCAGTCTTAACTTCAAATCGTCCAATTCTGAAATAGATGAAATTGAACGAATTCGAAGAACGTCTAACACGGGTGCAATTTCTAACGCGAGACTAATGGAATAAAACAAAAGAAGTCACTACTCAAAAGAAAAGAGCACGGCATATCTCTTCATTAAGTAATGGCTCTACAGATACAAAACAAACAAGGACCAATTCTCCTATGAAGATGGGGTACAGCGCAGTATAAAATCGCCACGTAGACACAAATCTACATACGGCAAACCAGAAGTGGAAGAGCAAATAAAACATACAGAAGAATTATCACACATTTATAATTTCCTACTTACGAAGTACGACTCTACATTTGAAACCTCCAAAGCAATCAGTTAACAAATAGCTAAATAACTCCGTAGAGCAACTATGGAGGAAATAAAGCACACCACAAATGGTATTATTATCAAATCAAGAGACCAGGATTTCGGTGCGTATGTGCCAGACAAAGCCACTTATGAAATAGTTGGGAAGGATACAGATATAGAAAAATTTCAATCCAAACAAGGGAAGTTCCCAACACCTCCAAGAAAGCCCCCAATCCTTTCTATATTCATTCGCGGAGTGGTTCCTTTACTTACGGATGATTATATTGAAGAACTGAAGTGACAAGAACTGGAAATTTAAAAAAAATGCATACCAATTCATAATAATAAGAAGTCTACTGTCATGGCACAGGTGCTCACAGACTCAAAATACAATCGACTATCTCCTGGAGCAAGAAGCATATTATATCTACTAAGAATGGTACAAAGTAGAACCTTGTCGTACAAAGCTACCTCTTCCATACCGCTGCACAGTGTGATAAATGACGAATCTAGCGGGACGAAATTATTGAGGAGCTAGTTTCGAAACCAATATGAGTGAAATGTGAGTGGTGAGCGTTTTCTGGGTCGTAGAATATAAACCAGTAAGTATTGACATCAGGGGCGTCTTTTGAGGGAGAATGAGGGGGGGAGGGGAAATGTCTACCCGAAACTGGGAAACTTGTTTCAATGACCGGGTTTTGGTAATAAAATAATAAGTGTGAGCTACATTTTTTACTATCAAATAATCAGCATACACAGTTAAGATACAAAAGGTTATAAATTATCGAACAGTTGTAAAGAAACTAAATGTTTGAAAGAATTGAAACCGAGAACGTAAAGGGTTATCGTCACCGAACGAATTAAGAGAATGCAGAATTAGAAGATTATCTTAGCCTATGTCATGTGACTTTTGCACCCTATCCCTCCGTTCTGCAGTTCACACGTTAGTAAAATATGTTCAAAGGAATGGAGAGTGATATATTTCCTGTTCACTGTCCCTTAATTATCGTCCCCCTGACAAAATGTATAATGACACACCTTATCGACATTTATTAGAATGTAAGACAAAATTCCATTCATAATGAATTAGCATAAACAATGATAATTGCAATGTTGGCACCTCAATTATTTTGGCGGTTTCGTTCTACGATGCACAAAACAACATATAAATGTATTCACAGCAAGGAAAATAAAGAAAAGCACTAAAATGGCTGTTAGGACATAATGAGAAACTAAGTAGGCTTATGGGTCCTCAGAATTACATTCATCATCTTCTATGCACACATCATCTGAATTCAAAGCAGGCAATGAAAGTAACGAAAGAACTTTACAAGTTATATGGCCGGCCTTCTTTCACGGTTTGCCTCTTAAACTGGCTATAAACGGATCAGAGGATATCAAGAGTCTATGAATGAGATCTGTGTTGCTATCCACACGTGAGATTTTTCGTGTGAAATTCTGTCGGTACTTTCTAGTGTCTTTATTCCTTGCCTCTTTGGCTTCTTCCGAAAGTTGACCAATCGGAAGAATACAAGAGGCAACAACAATTTTACCATGCCACAAAATCTTGATGCACGCTACTTGGCATGTGATACCATGCATAGTCTCGTAAGTACAAATGTCTAGTTTCTACTGCATACTGCTCAAAAGCATCCGTGTTAATGGGAAAACCGCAATTGATGCATTCTAAAATTACATGAAAATGTTCAATGAGTTCAACATTAACACCTGTAATGTCGGCAGACAGTTCTGAAAATTTTTCGGCTGTATTACCACCATTCGTATTGCCTCCCTGTTGTGTAGGCATATCAACCAAAAGGCCCATCTCAGTTCTAAATCTTTCTTGAATACAGTTTTTCCTACTAGCTAATTTATTTTTCATTTCGGGATCTATTACTCGCCACATGTTTACATCTAATCTATATGCAATGTGCAGTATGCATTCCATAAACCTGATCCATGAATGTAATGGTAATAAACCAAACGTCATTGCTTTCAGGTCAACTTGTTTTGCCTGAATGACTTTGCCCTGATTCATCTCTTTAGCTGTAGCTGCACACAAAACGCAACATTGAGAGGGTGAATATGATGACAAAGCACTACATATTTTGCCATATATCATACTAAGAACCAGGGAAGTATACACAGAGAAATCCCTATTATTTACTGTCACACATGTAGGAGAGAGCATCTTAATTTGTTCTTCAATAACATTTACTTCTTTGGACAAAATCAGGTGTTCCTTTTGCAAAAATAAATTTAATCGGTCGACAGTACCGAACTGACCCAGAAGTTTGATTTTGCCACACGATTTGCTTACTCACACTATCTTTGAAATAAAATTGATTAGGCACCATTGAAATACTGAATAAATTATATCACATTCACTTTCACTTTGGAACCTTTGCTTATAACGCATTTGTTGGGAACCATCACATCGTCACTTCACAATAAAGTGAAGATCACTACAAGTTTCCGGTACACTTGCAAACACTTCTTGCCTTGATGCATACACTCTTTGCACTGCGTGATTGACCAAGGACTGCAAAGGAATTTCAGCTACAGTTTCCGTGAATGTAATATTTGGGGGATAACATGCACTCTTTGCTTGTTTCACAGCGTTATAAGATGGATATGAATTAGGAGCCACACTATCTTGTAACATAATGTATTATTGCGTTGAAAGATATGCATCAACAATTATTTAGTGCCAGACCTTGATGTGCAGATATAGTCTTCCTTTTACTTTCATCATTAGACACTGAACTGCAGAACTTGCCCCTCGACGAGGTGATGCTTCTGATGGTTCCTTCACTATGGTCGCAGAAGCCTTTCTGGCATCTTCGCGAAGCTTCATTTCCTCATCAGTAGATATTTGCTCCAAGCTATTTGACACGACGAAGTCTCTGAGCTTCCTTTTCTTGGTTTCCGCACAACATTCACTGAATGTCTTGGATGGCCTTCTGGAACTAGCATATGGTTTGTCACTGGGTGGAGAAGGTAGTAGCTTTCGAACAGTGTCTGGCAAACTTATGTTTCCACATAACCAGTGTGCATTCGATGTAAGGAACCGTTCACGATGACGATGAGATTTGTCCCACCTGTACTCAACTTTCTGACATATGCTTCTTACAAATACCTATAAACTCTTTTCAACATCATCAGAAAGGTGTTTGTCGCTGATTATTTTCGACACAAGTTCATAAACCTCATAAAAACGTTCAGTTTTCCGGTGACGCGACCAAACATCAAATATTGCTTGCCGGGATATAGAGGACGCCATCCTGAATTTTTTTATAACTATTAGAAGCGCAAACATGCGCAGCATTTTTCTTCATATGTTTTTGGTACACATCCTAATGCATAAAATAAAATCAGTCTGACGTCTGTATACGACTGTATAAGAGACTTCCAATCTACACTACATTAACGATAATGTTAAATAAAACATGATGACATTGTTCAAGGTCAGTTATTATTACTGATTGTCCACAACTCTAAGACACTGCCAGACGTACATATGAAACTTAGTTTAACAATACACAGCAAGGTCACTCCAAACACAGTGCAATGTTTGGAGATAATACCTTTACTTTATGACCGTCACTTTCAACGCTACACACCATGAGTTACATTAGTCGACTTTGGAGCCTGTTTGCGACTTCCCTGTTGCAGCTAATGGCAATTCTAATTGATATTCTTCTTCATAGGACTCTTGTCTTACAACCTACTTAATATTACGTTTTTTCACGGACTTCAATTTTTTACATTAAATCCACCTGGATTGATCAAATAGCACACTGTGCGCTGTAAGAAATGCTAACAATACAAATCTCACACTACCATAAACTGTCGAAACACCCCGAAATATGGATACTGCACAGGTACACATCCAACAAAGGAATACAAGAACCTAGAAAAGCCACCTAAGCGTTCAACTTGTGACAACCAACATCCCACCTACAGCTATAAGTGCCAAGAAAAACTAAGTTTCTGGACCCACAAAGCCAGACCTAGTTGTACCATTACGGATAGCAATAGCGAATAATGCAGCTGAGTCGTTTACGCCACATGTTACGCTCGAGGATATGCTACGGCACACAACATTAGCCTTTCAAAATATCTTTCCGTTGGAGAGAGATCGTATATTCAACCAGGTCACATTCGCAGCAAATTTTGTCTTCCAAATTAATATTACTGCCACTTACTCTGGACCATACATCTATTTCAGCTTTTCTTGATAAGAAACAGAATCATAATGGCTCGCTCAAGGAATTGTTCCTACCATTTTCTGTACTTAAACATCAGATTTCTCAAGACACACAAGGTTGTATTTATTCAACTTCTGGCAAAATTCAAGATGTAGATTGCTTTCCCTCAAATGAAACTGTATTACCACCTAGAGATCAGAATATTCTCAAGCCATATTTACACAACAAACACGATGGACCTCCGACTGCACAGTGATTCTCTGGTGGTACAATGATTGGTTCTAAGAAACATACCAGCTAGACTCCATCTACCAAATACCGATCTACAAACACCAGAATAATATCACAGCTGTATATCTCGCACAATTTACTCTCACCTTAACCACAATCTACGTCAGATCTGGCCATCCATTTGAGTGAGATTATTGTAGCTGCCACACAAATAATCCACAAAATACAATAAGCAACGAATTAAGTTTAGTTTTTCAGACAGTGACTGAAGATAGGACCTTGAAACTAATAACGTTTATGAAAGCGGATTGTTAATTAGTTAAGTTTAGTTTATTATTTAAGTGATAAATATGTTTTTTTTTATTTATTTTACTCACACATGTCACTTTTGTTTTAGGAAACTTTGAACGAAAGCCTTGCTAAAGCAATCTTATTAGTGGATGACCATTGTCAATTGTTGAACGTCCTCTCTGGGTAGAGTTCTTCAAAACGATCTGACCTTCGTACAGTCTACCGTCCAGGTACCTTGTTTCCTCCACATATCTCAATGCACTATGCTGAAATGTAAGCTGAGGTCGCAAGTCAGCTTCAATATACATTTACAGTGCGATGACTGGAGTAACGTTAGAAATGAGGCAATAATAAATTTTGTTGTGTAAAAGCCATAACCAGCTTTTGTGGATTTCGCAGTTACGAAGGAAAACAGACATAATGCAGCTTATATCGCAGAGCTTATAATGAAAATAATTTAAAAGTATGGTCCTCACAAGTTTTTGGTTGTAATTGGAGACAATGCTTGAATATGTGAGTTGCACAGGCCTTAGTGATAGAAAAATATCCATCCATCTTTGCACTTGGTTGTCTTGCTTATGTTTTCACCTTCTGTGTGGAGACATCTTAGGATGCGTGAGTGTAAAAGATTTCATGGCTACTGTTGTTGATCTTGGAGACTTAAAAGTAGTCATATTTTGAAAGCGTTGTTTGATCGGCTTCAATTGGAAAAGAAGTGCAAAAGATAATTTCTTTGAAGTTACCTGGGAAAAGTAGGTGGGGAAGACACCTATTCTGTTTACAGATTTCGTTGTCAAATTAATCTGTACTCCAAACATCAGCTTTTAATGACGAAGCAGACATCATCCCTGAGATAAAAAAAGGATTCCTTGATGATTCTGTATTTTCGGTTCAGGTTGAAAATATGATAAACATCATGAACCCTATCGTCGATTTGATAACTGCGATTCAATCAAAAACTCCGCTGATTCACAAAGTTCACTCGAAAGTTAATAAGTTGCAGAGAACTTTAAATGAAGAAATCCCAGTGTCTCTTCTTCAGAAGGACGGGCAGAAGATAGTGCTTTCCAAATTTGAAAAGCATTAGTATGAGACTGTTAATGAAGGACAATGAAGAAGTGGAAGTTAAGATGATTGTACCGACAGGAAGTCGTAGGGACTCGGCCAAGGGGATTTTAGACCGCTAACAAACAAACTCAGTCTAGCTGTCGGCTACAGACGATGTCAGCCAAGACCACGGAGTTTAAATGTATTCCTGAAGAGGGCAGTGAGTACTGTCCAGAATACCAAGCAGAAAAGTGCGAGCATCTCAAGGCAGTGATGCCCCTGTGGGAGAAAGAAAGGGACAGCATGCTAACTAAGTGGCTCTCATTTGAGGAGGATGGCAGTAGTACGAAAAGTGAAGAAAAGGAAATGAGGAGAAACACCACAGCAAAATTCATCACGCGTTAAGGAGACGGCCATACTGAAAGAGATAGTTGAGGACTGATTCGTGAATTTATGGAATTTACTGTTACCTTTCGAAGATTCTGTACATATGAAAACTATGTTGTATAATTTGTTAAAGGTCTTAAAAAGATTACTATGCAAGTGAGAATAAGCAAACCTTCATCGCTAAGGATTACGGACGTAGTAACATCATCGTATAAAAATATTTTATAACAAATCATAACAAGTGATAGCTCTAATCACTGTGTTTCACATATTTTACACTACATCACGAGTATATATAAATATAGTAAACATAAATTTTCATCTCAAAGATTAGTTGCCACTCATGCCGTTGCGACGTTGCCACATATATGAATTTCAGGATTTAAACTTTTTAAGAGCTGCTAAAGAGTGCGATCAGATTATAGTTTACTGAGTTACATTTACACAGAAATATAGTCTATCTGCATAAAAAACACCCTACACAATCTCAGATATCGGATATCAAACAAAACGTCCATTTACTAGTCGTAAAATAATGCACATAGCTCGATTCTCTTTGTCTATATATATATATATATATATATATATATATATATATATTTGACTTTAGGACCTCTTTGAGAGAGAGAGACATAAAGTTTTAAGGGATTATAGCTCATTGGAAAGAGATTAGCTAGTTTTAAGCAAAAACTTTACTAAAAGAAATAGCGAAATAACATCTAATTTTAGGATCAAAGATCATTATCATATAATGATAATATGTCCTTTTTCCATTCTACTTACCACACAAGCGATGTTTCTGCAGCCAAGCCAACCAGCGACGAATCTAGAGTTCAGGATCGAACATCAGTCTCTTAGGTGCAAGGCGACTTCGTAGTCCTGTTCAAAATCAAGACATGGCCAGCTCTAAGATCTTCTACGGCCAGAGCAGCACTTAAGTTCAAGAATACAATTGATGATATCGACAACTAATATCTCACGATGTTTGGAGAATCGAAATAAGCAACAGAATGTTCTTGCCAGCTCCCTCCAACAATTCATGGCCTTGTCACTTTCCCTCTACCTAACGTCACAAGACACTTCCTAGAGGTTCTTTCCATTCCCAAAACTGCAGAATTGTCGATATGTCATTCACTCGTATGCGGAAGAGTTTCTTCATAGAAGCTAAAACAGACTATAAAAATTCTAACTATTTGTTATACAACTAACTTGCACAAATTAAAATGAGGAAGTAAGGAGGCGATGACTGGATGGAGCGAAGATTTGAGAAAGAGGCTGGCTTGGCTGTAAATTACCAAAGTCGAAATGAAATGCTGTGCTTCCCAACCTTTCTAAAACCCATGTTATCAATATACCCTCTCTTCAAAGCCTTTATCGGCACGATATAATCGAACATTTGAATGATGGGTTGTAAAGCGACGATCCAATTTCCTAGAAAAAGGGAAGAATAATTACAAATACCTATTAAATACTAATGAAATGCTGTCACAATTTTAAAAAAATTGAATAAGAAATTCGTTGAATTTGATTGAAGCTTTCAGAATGTTATCCAGTCTCCTGATGAGGATAATCATAAAATCTTCCACAACCGCAAATGAAAATAAATGGATAAATAAAATATAGTCACTTATTGTAAAAATACACACTCGAAATATAAATAAACCTAATCAAAATTATGATGTCACCAGAACCAAAAGAGAAATTATTTTAAAAAAATGTATCACTAAGCACCAAACTTGGGATAAAAGTATACGTAAAAAATAAAAGATCGTTGCATCATAAGGACGTCCAATAACCAATATCATCATTTAAGACGTCCGTAAAAAATTTGAAACACTATCAGTATGGCCAAAGCCGATCCTAGATTAGATATCATTGACGATGTCTACTTAAAATAGTATATTACAACAGAATAGACGTCCAACACATCACAGCACGACAGCATCATTTAAGATGTCTTTTATCACCGCATCATGAAGAATTCTGTAAAACCACTGGAACTATTGGTAAAAAAAACTGCAACAATACATCAGAATCCCGAATAAAGCTTCACAAAGTCAAATAGTAAACTCATGCTTGACGCTTCCGCGATGGAGATTGGTTGATTTGAAGATAAGGACGTGGAATGGAGCACATTGATATATGATCTCATAAAATCCACATGATCCATTTGAAATAGTGATAAGGCATTTCAAGAAAGCTAGGTGGAGTGTAAGAATAAATGGGGGTTGGGGCAGAAGTGAGAGGGGAGGGCTTCTGACAAGAAGGTGGGAGATCAGTTTTTGAAGCAGTCGATACTAGTCGAAGGGGAGCCGACTTGAAAGGGGCCTTCTACTTAAGAAGAAAGCGACAGGAATAGTAAACAATGGCAAATAAGGGGATGAGAAGTAATAGAGCGAAGATAATAATGCAGAAGACTAATGCAATCATGGTCCAGTACTTTGTTGCCAAGATATGAAAGGATAAAAAATATTTTCATGGACAATTCACTAAAATAAAAATAAAAATATCACTAATTAACGAGTTATCCATAGGTAATTGATATGGTATTGCTTAGATCGAGGGTACGGTGTAGTTACGAACTTTCAACCACAACCGAGGCATTCCCAGGGATTTTTGTAGACTTTTTCACGGCGATCCCTATTCGCCGTGACTCAACACTACCACATCAAAGACCCATGGAAAACTTTAAACACACTAAAATCTTTTTTTAAAATATCGAATATTGAAACAAAAACTCGAATTCAGAAATCAAAAGCTCTAAAAACTAGCATTCAAGGGTATAGAAAAATTAGAAACCTCAAGACTCAAAAATCAATATTCAGGGTAACTAACCTCGGGAACAAAATGGAATCGCATAATTCAGACATAAAACTATATTGCAACGAAACCCTGGTCCACAACTTTGTGAACCACTATAGTTGTTTGTCCAACAAAAGGCAAAAAGAAAATTCAAGCGGATGAGATACCTACCACGATGCGATTATTCAATAACTTTTAAAAAATATCGACCATCCTAAAACAACTGCCACTTTATTCGTCGACAAAAATGAGTAAGTTTGTGACCAACATACATGGTTTATAGATTAAGCAAAGAAAATACATGTGTCCGGCCGGACGAAACATAAAAATAACAATAAAACGTAAGTATCTCAACGACCTATAACAATAACCATAAACAGTACTGAACAAAACTGATTGTGTAAATACAAGTAGGTCAGTGCACAGAGCCAATAAACTAGGCTAACGTAAGGTTTATTAACTTTAAAGAAAAAAAAACTGTCATGAACCTCAGCAGAAGGACATAAATAAGTGAAAAAAAATACATCGACGAGAGAAATTCTTAATCAATTCTCAGTAACTGAAAAATGATACAAGATATGACCTTGGTCGAAAGAAGAAAAGAACTCTAATTTTTCCTATCTATACAACAGCAAAACAAAAATTCAGCAAAACATAGTTACCTACTGAACTGAAAATAAAAGGAAATATGAAGTGAGCGGAAATAACAGGGTGGTGGTGGTGTAAAATAAAGACACAAGTGGATAGCAAGAACCCGAACTGCTTAACAACAAAAGAATATCAAACCTAACATAACCTTTATTTATACAAACAGTGTTTCTTTTGCTGGGCCAAACATTTCATCAACGGTATCCGGATGATTGTGAATTATCTTCGTTCCGAAATAGGGTGGCGGTTCAGTATTCGTGCAATCTTCTTGTCTGGTGTCGGGGATCTAACACGTGACCTCTTGAATACTAGTCTGTGACTGTTCAGTGAATTCGGTAAGAAAATGGGAGACATCCTGGATACGGCATCTCTTGTAGAATTTCTGCTTCGGCCAGTGCAACATCATCAGCTTCTTCTGTCTGTGAAGTGTCCGGGATGACGTTACTCGGCGAGCCTATTTCGGAGAGCGGTTTGATACGATGGATGGCGATCAGATTCTGTTTTCTTCTTTTATTTGAACCATCGTAGCGAACCAGGTAACAGTTTGCATCTTTTTGTTCTATGATAGTTGCTGGAATATCAAAAAGCCTCCTAATGTTTTTGATATTTTAGGCTTTGGAGTGCAATCTTTGATTAATACTTTGGTGCCAGGAAGATATACAGGGTGTGACGTATGCTTATCGCTGTATTTCTTCTGACGTAAAAAACGTTTATGCATGATTTCATGAGCTGTTTGTCGAACAAAGTCTAAATGGTCGAAGCGATCTTTGTTGGCTATATTAACAGAAGGCGTTCCAAGGGCTATGCCACTCGGTAGAGTAGGATGGAACCCATGTAACATAAAAAATATAGAGGTCTGCAACCCGAAATGCTTCGAACAATTATAACTGAACGTTGCGCACTGTAGTACAGATGACCAGGAATTCGGTTTGTGGAGATTGGCAGGACAGTTTGGATTCATCAGAGAAGAATGAAAGCGCTCAACAATCCCAACAGTGTAGTGCGCATCAGTCTGACAAAACGAGAGCTTCACTCCTGTTTTCTGGCACAATTCATTAATAATCTCTGACGAATGTGGTTTAGATCGATCCCCAGAAATACACTTTGGTGGCTCATAATGTATAAACATTTTATGATGAAGCACGTTGGCAATAGTTTCTGCATTCACAGTTCTGACAGGAACTGTTATGATAAACCTCGTATATACATCTAATCACTATTATGATCTTGAATTGATTGCTAAGCGTCATCGGACCCTTTTTTATCAATCACTAAAGGGTAAAAAGGGGTCTCATCGATGGCGTGGGTCTGTAAAGTATTAAGTTTCTGCCCTGTTAACGGTTTTCCCATTTGGTATGCATAAAAGTTTTCATCTTCAAGTCTGGGAAAAAATATTTGTCACAAATCAAAGCAAAGGTTTTGTAAGGAGAGAGATGAGAGGTTGTTATGCCATCATTATGTATCTCCATGATAACTTTTTCTTCAAAAGAAACTGGTATACAAGGTAACAAAGGCTTACGATTTGCTAACCTATGAATTCTGTATATTACGTTATCCAGAATTTCATATTGCTGAGGAAATTTGGAAAATTTTGTGTCTAAATTATGTACTGTTTCAGGGTTCAAAAAAAATTGGATGACAATCCCAAAATATTAATATTCTTTCTGTAGTTGAGGTAAATTAATGTCGTCATCTTCGTAGGTCAATACATCTACCAGCATCCAAGGATTAGTCATCATCTTGTGTTGCAGGTGGTGGAACCACAGAATACCTACTGAGCGCATCTACCAATGAATTTGAGTCCTTTCACATGTCGAATTTCAAAGTCGAATTGCTGGAGAAAAAGATAAATCCCAGCTAATTTTCCCATAAAATTCCGACTGGTTTTGACGTGGAAGAGCGGAATTGTCCGTGAACACTAAGAACTTTATGCCATAAAGGTAGAAAGAATTTGAAGGTTTTGAATACATAAAGAGCGCCAGCTGCTTCTAAATTGAAGACATCGTAGTTTTCCTCTCTTGGAAGGAGCTTTCTTGAATAATACGCCACTGGATGCAAAAGGCCGTTATCGCCCATTTGTAGGAGATATCCCCCAATTCTATGGTAGTTGCTATCAAAACACGTATGGGTTCTGATTATGTTTGAATGGCATCAGGACGGACGCTGAAGTGACCATTTCCTTCAAATTTTGAAACTGAGATTCGCATTCAGAATTCAATTCAAATTTTACGTCCTTCTTGAGAAGTTCTGTAAGCTTAGAAGTGTGTTTAGCAAAGTGTTCGAAATGAGAGCCAAGAAAATTTAAAATTCCAAGAAAGGAGCGTACATGCTTTTTATTTCAGGAGTAGGGAAATCCAAAATGGGGGAACTTATTTTCGGAGCGATTTCGATGGAATGTCCATACACAACTTTTCCTAATACTTCAAGTTTTTGTGCAGAAAAAAGAAATTTTTTGGTTGAAGTCTAATATTGATATATCGTATACGTGTAAAAGAATCTCAAAAACCTGGAGAGACTGAGAGAAATCTCCTGTATGTACGATAACGTCATCAGCCTATGTACTCAAAACTGACGTTGGAATGTTTTCAGTTATAATCATCATCATCTTGTTCAACTGCGATGAACTTGTCTTGAGGCCTATGAAGCAATGGTGAAATCCGTCTTACGCTTAAAGTCTTCAGTAATTAGGACACTAAAGAAGGAATTGCTCACGTCAAAACTAGATAGGTATGTGTTCTCAGAGATGTTTGCCAAAATATCGTCCATCTAAGGATAAAAATAAGATATGTTTCTTGTAATACTGTTCAGTGCCCTCAGGTCAGCCAGTAAACAGTACTTAATTTTCTTGACGAGAAAGATTGGATTACTCCATTCAGAGCCTGGGCATATTTCGATCATTTTTTGAATGCAGAGCCGATCAAGTTCCTTCTTAATTTAATCCCTGAGATGCTATGCGGATCCAACAAAAATCATCCGGGAATTTTGAGAGTAGGTCTAAAAGTAGTGTTTTTCGATCAGATGTAATGTCTGGATTAAAAAAAATTGAACAAACATACTGAGAATGAAATTCAATTCCTTTTCTGTGGATTTCCTTTTCTTCTTCTTCTTCTTCTGACACACACATCCAATCCTGGTCAGGACTGTCCATTAACGTAGCGGTAGGGCCATGTTGAAATTGAGAAACAATTTCACCTGCACTAGGTTGCCCCAAAGATGTATAACGGCTTATAATGACTGGCTGGTCTGTCGGATTGTAAACTAAAATTGTAGTGCTTTTCTTGTCATAAGTTGTGGGTGGAGCCACAAGACCAAAAGCTTTTACAAAACCACTGTTAAGTTCAAACAGTTTATCCATCGATCTTTATCCATCGAGTGAGAATAAACATAGATCTTTCCTGTACAGAAATAGCCTGAAAAATAGTTTGCGGAACAGAATAACAAGCTTTGGATGGACCTATAAAAACACTGTCTGGAGGACGACCGAAGTACATAATACCAATGACTTCTTTCTCAGATCGATTTTACAATATTGAAAAAACAAGAAATCAGCTCCAAGAATAGCATACTGTTTGTCTATTTCAATTAAAACCCTTCCCATCAATCTTAAAATACAGTAATGCTAACTGTTTACAAATAAAACGATTCTCAGAAACACCTTTAATTGACGTGGGAATATTCAAACGTTTGACATTCTTGGGGAGAAGAGAGCGTGATATCATTGAGACCGTAGCTCCCCCATCGATTAAGAAATCAATGGGCCCTTTTCCTATAAAACCTTCAACATAGGATAACCTATTAGAGACCTTGAGAGGAACTTCAAATTCTAACTCAGAACACCGGTCTCTGTTGTGCTGAGAACTTTTTAGTTTTCCGACTGATTTGGAGAACTATTTTGTTGCTGGGATTGAGTCTTTGCCAAACAATATTTTGCAATATGATTTAGACCATTGCACTTGTATCATTTAATAGAGCCATTATTTGAAGTACCCTGTTGTTTATTACGTTTGTAATTACCATTATTGTTGCATTTAGGCGCTTGTTTATTCGAAGAACCGGCCTCCATTTGTAACACCAGATTAGATAATTTACTACACAAGGTATCAATGGAAGAAGCAGCTTCAGGTTGTTTGTTTACTTTTTTAGTAGGCTGTATCGGCAATTGAGAGCGCAATTGCTGCACTTCGTTTTGCAGTTTCAAAATTAAATCTGTTCGTTTTGACTGAGGACTGGCAGACGAAGACTGATTTTTCGCAGAAAATGAAGGTGTTCGAGCGTTGAAAGAAGGATAAACTGACGCAGAAGGATGTGCTGCTTGAAAATGAGATTGTGTTGTTGCTGTCTGAGGCAACAAATACGGATTTAGTGGCACTGGAGAATAATGAAACGGCAATAACGGTGAAGAAAGAGGGGCGGGGGATGAAGGAATTGCCGGTGCAAATTGACATGCAGGATTTAAAAGACATTGCATTTCTTCTTTTTGACGTTACCATACAATGTGATTTTTCTTCTCCCTATTCTGTAGAATTGACAAAAGCTCTTTAATGTCCGTGATTTTCTTATCAGCGACGTGGGAAAACAAATATGAGCGCAAGCCATTTATGACATGGTACAAAATATCGTGGTAGCTTGAGACATATAGGTTTTAACTAGCTTGGCTTTACTTAAAACATAACTATATGTAGGTTCATTAAAAGATTGTTTTCTGTTTCTTAACACCTTTTTAGTCCTATACGGATTACTAGCGCCTCGGAAAACCTCAGTGAATGTTTGCTTGAGAGAATCATAGGCCAATGGTTCTGCTGCATTTGCTGATTGATACAGAACATATTACAAGTTCTTTGTCAGTTAAAGACAAATAGAACATTGAAAGTCTCTTTTCCGCAGACCAATTGTGTTGACCTGCCAAGTTTTCAAACACAATAAAGAAATTATCTATAGCAAACGGGTCAATACCTGAGAATTTTGGAATAGGTCTTAATTCAGATAATTGTTCCACCAAAGATGGTATGATGGTAGGGGGTTGGTCCTCGTTCGGCATTTCGACTGACTTGCAAGAAACTGAGGAAGACGAGCTTAGAGAATTAGAAGGGGAATAACTTGATGAATTTGAAGGGGAAGAGCTTGGAGAAGCTGAAGGGGATGAAGTTGAGGAAACAGAAACGGAAGAGCTTTGAGAACCAGAAGGGGATGAAAAACAAGTAGTTACGTAAACTAGCTAAAAGCGCAGCTTTCGATCTTGTAAGGATCGGGAATCTAACAGAAGACTTCAAACGTACCATGTGAGAATTACTCATAAACTAAGGGAAGAAAAAGCAAGATAAAGGGTTGGGAAAGGAGAGAGAGATAAATTCTCAAGTAAACTAACAGACCATACTAAAAACCAGCGAGAAGAAAGGGTGTTCAAATCCCATATCCACTATTTTGATTTAAGTGGAAATAAAACAAATAATATTTCATGTAAGCGAACCTTTAGGAATGTATCTCCACCACCTTACCTAATTTTAGGATCATGGATCATGGGCTACGTTATAATGATAATGTGTGGTTTTTCCATTCCACTTTGACGTTTCGGCAGCCAGGCCAACCAGCGAAGAATCTAGAGTTCAGGATCGAACCTCAGTCTCTTAGGTGCGAGGAGACTTCGTAGTCCTGCTTCAAAACCAAAACATGGCCTACACTAAGATCTTCTACGGCCAGAGCAGCACTTAAGTTCAAGAATACAATTGATGATATCGAGAGCGAATATCTGACGATGTTTGGAGAATCGAAACAAGCAACAAAATGTTCTTGCCAGCTACCTTCAACAGTTCATGCCCTCCTCACTTTCCCTCTACCTGACGTCACAAAACACTTCCTAGATGTTCTTTCCATTCCCAAAACTGCAGAATTGTCAATGATTCACTCGTATGCGGAAGAGTTTCTTCATACAAGATAAAGCAGACCATAAACAATTCTAACTATTTGTTATACAACTAACTTGCACAGATTGAAATGATGAAGTAAGGAGGCGATGACTGGAAGGAGCGAAGATTTGAGAAATAGGCTGGCATGGCAGTAAATTACCAAAGTCGAAATGAAATCTGTGCTTCCCAACCTTTCTAAAACCCATATTATCAATAATATATATATATATATATATATATATATATAATAAATCACAGCCATATTCAATCCACTAGTGGATGAGGCCTCTCCCCGAAGGGAGGAGTTGGTCTACTGCTCCCACGCTGACCAGA
>JAGDQP010011670.1:0-52389 GCA_022664845.1 Lepisma saccharinum
AAAGGCAAAATTTCGCAACTACTATTCTATTGTTTACTTTGTGTATCAGATTGCACAATAAACTATCCAATTATACCTAAAGAGTATTGAAATATTAATAAATTTAAAGCTAAGCTATTCAGTTTGTTGGTAGCTAAGGGTAACTGTGCTGTCAATGATTATTTGAGTGTTAACTTATTACATAATAATTTAGAGTGATATTAATTTATGCAACTTTAAAATTAAATATTATCCTGTCTCATGTATAGAAACACTGACGAATCTTATCCATCACAGGTCACGACCAGTATGTGCTACACAGACGAATAAATTTTTATTATATTCTATGAACAATTTGTTACCTAAAAAAGAGTTCCATCAAGACGCATTTTAATGTTATGGGAAAAATTATCGAATTGTCTTTTTCATTTTTTTTTTTCAAATATTTTTAGACGAAATGTGTGTGTATTCACAGTCTATTTCGTATTAAAGAACCCCTATTTCGGTTCTTGGTAAAGGGTTTTATGCATATTCTACAGAGTGATATTTTTTTTTAAACACTTTTATGGAAGAACTAGTTCAACTGAACTGACAGCACAATATTTCTAACGAGAAAAATGTATTTTGAGTTCAAATAGTCCCCAATTTTTCACCAACATTGTCAACGCACAAAATATTCTCCAGGTGTAGTTTCCACAGCTCTCAGACGCACGTCTATGGACATTTCTCCAATTACATTTGCAATTTTATGTAAAAGATCTTGCAGATTACGTGGCGTTGTAACATAAACACATTCTTTTATAATCCGTCCCTGATCAAAAATCACAAGACGTGTGGTCTGGACTCCATTTCCGTCTGTTATATACATGTACAAATTCTCTGTATAAATGTTAGTATTTTTAATCACTCTGTATAAAACGCATGTATAGGAGTGTAGGATACTCAACTGTAAAATCCATACCCAAACTTGACATTACAATCAGCCACCAATATGAAGGCTCCTCTTGAAAATAAAAAAATATTCGAAAACATAGCTTTCTAATGCTACGCTTTTCCTAATACTGGGGTTTGTTATGAAGATTTAATTCTGAAAATATTCCAGCTTGGTAACAAAATATGTCCGTCTACGTTTGAACAATATGCTATGACAGTATCAATAGGAAGAAACGACCCTACTCTCGAAACAAATAATTCCATTAGCCTACTAGAACTTAGGTGAAAGTCAAAACCAGGATAACCAGCAGTTTGATCTCAAGTGCTTTCAACTGCGAAAGAAGCACGTTAGTACAGAAGCAGACATAAGAAGTTATCCAGAAGAAATGGAAAACTTATATAATTTTTGGTTGCTACTTACAGATTCTAACCTGTCACACCTCACCACTCATGCAGGTCTAATTGATAAATGAAAGTATATTTCCGAATTTCAAACAAAGGTGAAATTACTAGTGTAAGTTCCAAACTGATGTTTTGAACTTCTTGGCAGCCCACGATAAGGAATGTGTGTAAGGTTGTACTACTAATTGCCACACATAGTGTGATGTTTACACAGAACGTAGACCAAAATGTAAGTCATTGTAGAAATATCGAAATTGGCCTGCATGCTCTTAAAGTCAGTTCTAGAACTTCGCATATGGGAAGAAATAAAATAGAAGATCTTGAATATGATTTTCAATTAAGTTTATGCATGTAATATGACTAACTTATGTGAACGATTTTTTTAATACCATAACTATAACGTAAAGAACTGTCAGGAAATGTATAAATCATCTGCAGAGTTTCCATTTGTCAAAGTATTAATGGAGAAGTCCCCGAAGCACATGCAGTGGCGCGTCTAACTACGAATCGGTCTGCCCGGGTTTAAATACCGACATGATTCCTGGAGATTTTTCTTCAGTGCTTCCATGCCTGGCGCTTTGAGGTGCACTCAGGCTGCTATAAAACTGAGTATCAGTGTCCTTTGTACTCCTGGGCACCTTGGGAGGTAAAGATGAAACTGACCACCCTACCTCACGCCGTGCCGTAGGCCAAGAATATTTGGCGCGCTTCCTCAAATCCCCCATGCGTCGTTCACAGAACGTGCGCATCGCACAGAGGATACCTATACCCTTTTCCAGAATATTTTTTATATTTTCTATGCTACTTTGGAAGTTTACGTTCGTAGGCTTTATAATATGTACGATATATCATGTATTTAAACTTTCTTATAATGCAGAGTATCGTCCCGGAGTTTTCCTCATGTGATGAAAAACAAAAACGAAAAAACTTAAGGATGGCTGGCGTGAGACATTCCCTCCGAATTGTTTAGCTCTTTGTAGTCTTATTATCAGGGCTTCATATTTTTGTAACTTACACCAAAAGGAAATGCAAATATCCTCCATGTTTACAATGTGGGGTAACAGAAAAGCATCAATTGAATATATTTCTACCAAATATTACTAAGTGCTGAATGACTATGCACTGTATTGCAATAAATTCACTACAAAAATACTACTGCCAATCAACCATGCAATTCTACCTAACCGAACCTAGACATGTAGAAAACACTTCTGAATGCATATAACAATGCAAAATAACCGCGATATAAAGACAAAGTTTAAGAAAACAGCAAACAACATAAGCAAAAAGACAAACGGAAGAGAACCGAACTAGAATAAAGAATGAGAGGGTCCTGGCAAAGAATGATTCTACAAGTATATGTTATATCTAAGAGCAATGCTAAAGCAATTAATAACAAAACTAGCTTGGTACCTAGTGTACGTGCTCTATAATAACAGTCAGACTATGAGCAATAACAATAATCCAATTGGTATCGTATATACGGGGACAAGGCTATAACAGAAAATCGAATAAAACATCTCTACTCTAATAATAGAAAATAGAGAGAGATTGGGAATAAGCTCGAACAGCTTTATTCAATGTTTAGACCAGTAATTGGAAATGGAAAAGTCAATTTCTAAGCTGACAACCACAGAAAGATATCCAAAGTAATAAGAAATTTACACACAATGTAATAAACTAATAACAATGCATAGTACAAGGATAAAGTAGGAAGTGACTAAATATCAGTAAGCTAAGCTGTTGATCAAGATCAAATGACAAGTATTCTGCGAATACATTAATGCTACATTTAAACTTTGTATTAAGGAGAAATAAGCATATTATCCTAGATGAAGCAGCATGCATTTCCAAAACTTTGCGTTCACATGCAAAGGACATTCAATGAAGCAATATATTGGCCTTGCTATTCATTTAATACAAAATTAGGACACAAAAATACAACTCTTGATTAATTAACGAATTAAGCTGTATGAGAAAAGCAACACAGGGTACTGATATGAAAGTTCCATTATCAGTTACAAAAAATCTGATAGGTTATTTATGGAACACTGAAATACAGTAATATAACATTCTACATCGTAAAAAATAAATACTATGCGATAATTTACAATCCTGGTGTTTGCAACAGATATGCTATACTAATGAAAGGACTGACCAAGGAAAAAATTCGCCGAAGAAGTTTTTCACATTGGTGGAATAAAATAGTATTAGAATTGATGAAACGGTAAGTACAGTGTTAGTTTTTAATGGAGTCATAGGCACGTAATGAGTTAGATGCAGTGATACCATGTGCATGGAAATTATGATTAAACCACAATATAAAATTTTCTGATTTGACAGTAACCAATCCCCTGAACTGTATATGATCACTTAAATTGATACGAGTCAGGGATTACCGCGAAATCGGAGTTATTTAGTGCGTGCAAAGTAAGATTTGATAAAAGTAATGGAATGCAGAAGTTACTTTCCAAACATCAAACAAACAAGAAAAATCCTCTCTGCGCTTGATTCACCAACAGGAAATCCAATAAATTGACAAGAAAATACAAAATACGTAAATGTATTACCAGAAGAAAAATACTAGGAACCATAATATCAGTCGGGAAAGCAAAGGGTATCTGTTAATAAAAGAGTACGTACCAGCAACTGGTACACAAACTACAGAAACAGGGACAGCGCAAGGGATTAGGGAACAACAGTAGATGAAACAAGAAAGTAGATGATCGAAAATTTAGCACCAAGAAACGGAACAATAGCGTCTCCCTCAAGTATATTATTTATTCCCCGCTCCCATCATGCCAGGATATACCAAATCAAGAAGAAAATCTTAATAAATTTAAAATAAATCCAGAAAAGCTCAGAAAAATGTATGCGATACTGGAACATGCAGAACTGTAAAAACAGTAAAGAAACCAGTAAAACACTGAATACACAATACCAGAAACTGAAAAAGCTCCATCTCGGGTTGAAGAAATGAAACAAGAACCTGTAAATATGAAATCGGGTTGATCACATTTCAAGTCATTAGTTGATTACAATTAATTCAACTTTACTCTTCACAATTCTAGTAGGCAGCTTGTTAAAGAACCAGTTATATTCGTGACTTTCTTTCATCTTCCTGGTTTGACAATATTAATCGGGTCGACGACTTAGTAAAATAATTTAATACTTCTAGTTTCCTTTCAATAAAGTCGTTAAAGCCTTATTCAGTTAACCAGCTTCGTAGAATAAATCCGCAATGAATCTGTTGGTGGTCTGTTAAATTGAAGTATATATAATAACTCTGAGTTTAATTTGTTCATATGTAAAATAAATTCTTACAAAAGCTATTTAATCGCCTTAAAACACGAACTAATATGTAAAAAACGAAAAAAAAACTAATTATTTTATTCAAATGTTCTAGATATATTGTTGTAGTTATTATTGATCTAGCGGTCAGGTTGATGTGTTCACAGGTTGTACTGATATTCTGAAAATAACTAGACTTGGCTCAAGGAGCTATGGACAACTTACATGTATAATTTTCAAATACTGTACCACGGTTTCATTATGATAATTTTACTATAAGCTGTACCTCAACATACCCGGTGCGTCATATCACTGAAAAAAAAAATCATATTTATTTTTACATGTGTAAAACGCAAAAAAATAGCGTTTCAAACTAGCGTAGTACACGTGTAGTTACTTTAAGATAATTGTCCTCACTGTACACAGGATCACATTTATTTTTTTATTTTTGATATATCCCCCTGTTTTACTGTATTCTAAAAATGAAGACTCTTAAAGGATGTTTCTTTAATATTGTTTCTACCTAATTTTTCTCCTTGGATATTTAAAAAATACTACAACGCGACAACAACTGGAACGTCCTCTAAAGAATGCAAACATTTTAATCAAAATTGGCGCATCGCATAAAAAAAAAGTTATGCCCAAACGTACATAAGAAGTATACATACCGTTCGAAATTAGAGCAACTTTTTTTTCTTTCTGTAGTCGATAAATAATTCTCGGTTGATTCATATAAATGGGACGATGCAAAAGAACGTTTCACTCAGATCTCTATTCCATCAAGCTCTCATGTTATTTACACGCTTTCTAGTCTCGATTCCCATGTGCCGTTTGTATTCCTTCAGCTCTTTGGAAATATCTTTTAATTAGGTTACAGTTTAATTAAGCACGGAAGTGAAACTTCAAAGGTTCCCTCAACATCTACGTATCTGATGTATGCATAACTTGTTCGTTGAGATTGTGATTATAAAGTTCATCAAATGAAAAGATATTTCTTCTGTGATTCACTCTCAAATTCTGACCACCACAAAGTTCTGAAAAGGGTAGAAGCGTTCCGTAGTTTTCGTGTAATTAAATTAACGAAGTGCAGATGCAGTAGGCAATGACAAAGGCGTTTTCAACCTGTGAAGATGTCTTGCCATACCAGATTCATTACTTGGGTTATATAGAGGGTTGGTGTTCTTGGAGAGAGAAAACACATACTTCAATGAAAACATTATCACCATTCACGGATTAGTATAATGAGGACTTTCTCAACATACCGGATGATATATGAAATGAGAAACAATCAAACCAGCCTATACATGTGTAGAGTGACGTAGGAAAGCGGATCGAATATAATATCACTCTACTTGGACAAAAAGATGCATTCTAACTAACTAAAGGAAGGGCTTCTCAAACTCTTCCTCAATTACGGAGAAGCAGTAGAAAAAAACAGAGATCCTATCATTGGCTAATACAATATAAAATAACCTCGCTGTTGGTATATTTTTACAATCTATTCGCTATTTAATAGCATGTGAACAGAACAAATTTAAAGCACAGCCATGTTGCTCATAGAGAGGAAAACACTATAAAATACTGACTTAGGGGTCTGGGCAGCCAAATTTGCATCAGCACGGCTTTGTACTTTCAAAACCATGTAGCAAGTGGTAGAGTCAGCTGGTTGATACAGCGATCCGATTATTATTGAAAACGGGATTAGGTGTTTCTGTTCATTACATAGTGCTTTAAAGAAGGTTTCCCAATAGTATGACAGTAGTAAGAGCAGCAGCTACATACGAAACTACAGCGAAAACCCCCAGAATGACCACCCTTGATCACGACCGGTTTTTACTGAAACTGATTCATATCCCCTTATAAGAGCAGTGTACTAGACCTCTCTTTAAACCGACCACTTGTCCTCCTGACCAACGACCACAAGTTTTAGTTCGAAAACACTATTCTTACTATCTGAAAGACAAATATTTTAAAACAAAATGTCCTTTTTCATTTAGTTTTTCTTTTAACATATTCATGTCCCAAACAACAATTTTATGGATGGTTACATGTATATGCTAGGCAATGTTAATGAACTCAGTAGGTGGTGACCTACTCTGTTTCTGAAAATACCATAAACTACGTGTACTTCCATGGGATTACTCTCTATCTCTAAAAATCTTCAGGACGTATCTCACAACGAAGACCGATCTGCGTCGGCAATTTTTTCAAGCGAAATAAGGAAAATTCATCTGTGTACGAAGATGCATATCCAAAATGAACAGTGGGTGGTTTCCAGTCAATGGAAACAACTTGGAAGGACAATGATAATATAAATCATTGGCCACTAAACTTGGCAATCAAGTTCTACTAGAAAAAATTGTTGGAAAGTGTTTAGAAAAAATTACGGAAGTGTTATTAAAAAAAGGCTGAAAGGACTCAAAGAAGACACGCTTATCCTACTTTTTCGAAGATAAATAAACACTGCAAGAAGAAACAAAGCTACCCTTATCCTATACAGAGAACTTACAAAAATAAACTGCATGTTCGTCGTATTCTAATCTGCATAGTTCTTTAATTCTGTCATAAGTAGTACGTACTGTATCGGGTAGGCAAATGAGTGGAAGCATGTTACATAATATGTATTACAAAAATGACATCTTTTCATTGTCACATTCTCTTTAAGACGATTATTTTCTACTTAAAATTTGGGGTGATCGGCTTAAAGAGGTTTTACTATAGCATCAAAGGCCGGCAAAGCAAAGATTTTGGTCTGCCTTTAGTTTGGTTTTCAATTTTTCTATGGATTTCAATTCCTGTATAAAAGGAATTACCATAACATCTACTTCATTCACTACAGTAAACAGTGTTTGTTTCAGAAAAAAATCTCTGGACGGGGTATGAACACTACTGCTAGTTAGTTTCATCTTCACAACGTAAATGATTACTAGTCTAAGAATTTTTGGAGTGGGGTATTTTTCACTCTCTTGATCACTCCATTAAAGAAAGGAGATCTGCTGATCGAAGACGGCTTCAAAGACACCACGGGATTAGATATTTTGATTCATGTAAGCACTGTAAAATGGGATTTCAATATGACAATCACGATCGAGTTACAAAAGAAAAAAATTCTTTCGACTGAAACTAAAACATTCTCAATTTGAGTCAAGGCGGAAATAAGGCATTTGCACATACCGATTATAAGTTTTAGTACATTCTGCACGTGTGAGTTCGAAATTACTTTTAATCTACGAGGTTTTCCTTTCATTACTATATCTGTGTGAACAAAACGAACCGAAATAAAAACAAAGTTTTCATGACTGTATGTAGCTAACATTTTTAAAGATTACTACAACCCGGTGTACTGATATATCACTAGAGGAGGTACAAATGAAGGCAAGACAGAGTGCAAAGAGATGGACACCCGGTCAGACAGATGAAATATATAGTTCAATTATTTATAGGGAATGTAGGTCAAAGATAAACAAAATGTACGAAACAAATTTTGTAGTCGAAAGCGTTCTGTTTCCCTAATCTATGTGCATATGTTAAATATGAAAGCAAATAAATAATCGGATAAAGATTCTTGGATAAAGTCCTTGGAACGTCTCCATAACTTCAAGAAGTTGCAGTCTCGAAATTCACCTCAAGCTATTGGAAAAAGATATTCTCTTTCCAAAGCATCTGAGAGCATTTCATTTTCCAGAAAAAATGGAAAAACACAGACCTTCGTGGATTACAAGCAGCTTTGAAGAGAGAAATGAGCTTCAAAACTCCCTCTCTCTCTCTTCACACACATACACACAAACAGAGGGGAGAGAGAGAGAGAGAGAGAGAGAGAGAGAGAGAGAGAGAGAGAGAGAGAAACAGCTGCAAGTGAACTAAAGAGAAAGATGCGAGAAGCGAGTGGTTGGGTGTTCCGCTTCTGGTTTGCATCCGCTTTTGTGGATATCGACTTTCGTATTTGTAGAACACACAACAAACTCATCGCGTCCACAGTCCACACAGCTCGGCTAGTGGACGCATATTCTCTTTGCAATTCGTGAGATGATGGAAGTAATTTGAGAGATGTTATTTTCGGTCTCATTAATAAGACTAGTGAAGAATATATTTTTACTCTATACAACACAATCGAGGAACGTCATTTATGTTTGTGAGTGAAATCAACTACTTTATCTTCATGAAACACATCATCTACATTTTAGTGAACTATGAATTTATATATTAAAATGTCACAATTGAGTAACTTAATTAGTAATCTGTAGTTACTTTAAAGCTATACATAACACCTTCAGATGGTCACAACAAATATGCTCGTAAAGGAATTTTAAATACACTTCAATAATTTGAAGATACATACATGACTCAAAATAACGAAGTTAATTCAAATGAAATTGTTGCATTTGCTCGTCAAATTTTGAAGTTTTGTTTGATATATTCTGCAAATTTACTTGGTGAATGATGCTACAGGAAATAAAGAATACTGACGTAGGGACCTTCCTCCCTCATAACCATCTTAAATTGGAACATATTTTGAGATCGTATGCCATCATTTTACTTAACCTTCTTACTGAGCCTTCTGTTTCAATTTTCTGGTCAGAAAATTAAGACAAATTTGCTGTGGATTCTTATAACCTATCACCAAAATCGGATATGCTATATAACGTCTTCTGGAAGAAAATGCCAATATTCATGGAAGAGCGTATGGGTTATTGTAACCGAAGATATCCCAATCAAGACACGCTAAGAACTGTGTGTTTTTTAAAAATAGACGCACCCAAAGGTAGGATGGTATGGTAAATGAGATCTAATGTATCAGTGACTCAAGACGTGCAAGTTTGAAAATAACATTTGAAGTCGTATCCATGGAATTAATTTGACAAGGGGAATGTTTGAGTTGACGGGTAAAATTGGTAACGAAATGTCATTAGAATAATTTCGAATGCGTTTGAATTAGTGGAATAGCAAAATATTACGTACCCTGTTCAAAACGTTTTATGAGATGCCTGAGTTATTGAAATAGTGTTAGTTGTAGGATGAACAAAAAGTCAGGAAACACATTATATTAAAGAAAAATATATCGTAAAGAAACGGGAAGCAAATATACATTAATTGGTACTAGGTGGAAGGCGCTAAATTTTTTAGGGTAAGTTCGTGATGGCCACCACTTCAAATATTGTTCCAACTTTTCAAATGAGGAAGGGGTCGTGTAATACACCAATCTGGCTTAAAAATTTACCAGAAATATATTGGTTATGTCAGGTTTTCCTTAAAATTATTCATGTGAGAATAAAAGAACTCAGTTTGATTAAATTCAGATATTTCACAAGAGACTGATCGAAGAAATATGAATAATTTCTCAACAATCCTATTTTATGTTCTATGCTGAAATCATATATTGACAGATTATGCATTTTATCGACCAATGTTCTTGAAATATTAGCACTAAAAATTAATGTGGGTTCTAATTTGCTTATTTATACATTCTAGTTAGCTAAGATAGATTAGTTTCTCAAAGTGGTTTCATTGGAGCTGTACATATCTGAGCTTCGATATACAATACTAGATTAATTGTCATTATTTACGAAAGTAGCCGAGATGCATGAATTAGAATGTCAATATCTTTATTGTTTTGAAGTTCTACAATTACTATTTAGTTATCTGATCATCAACCATAATATCTCAACTCAATTATAGGTTGGGAGGCAAGTTCGTCCTGTTTCAATCTACAATATCTACAGTATTATAAATATTACCAATTTATCCATGATTTCCATGTTCATATATTCCTGGATATTGCATTTATGAAACCAATCATCAATAACCAATCTAAAGGCTAATATCGCTTAAATTGAACCATTAACAGGAGTCGAATTCAAAATATCATGTCGAACATTCGAAATCATACATAGTAGAACAATTTATATAATAGACAATCGCTTTCCTCCTAGCTGTAACCTATCATTGGCTACTTCAATAATTGGCTTTAGTTTATTAACAATTTGTATATCTATTACAAATAATTTTACTTCTGGGTTCAAAACAAACACATCGAACTATTTACATTAACCACATATAATTTTACTGAGAACGCTCTTCATATAAATGAGCACTTGGTTATACTCTATGTGGATTTATAAAATTTACAATTATGTTCATTCTGCATACTAAATTGAGTGAGGAAAGTAAAAAAGAAAATCTCAATATGTTAGGAGTATATAAAGATCTATCTAACAATTCTAAAGAGAAAATTAAGAAAACACTGAAGAATCCTAGATTTGATTTCAAATCAAGTTTGCAAGGCTGTTTTGATATGCACAACATTACCAACTACGTAACAAAATATTCCTTTGCAACCTGAAACCATTTTCAAGCGTAATACGAGCGTTAAATTGTTTTGAGACTATTAGTATAAATGATTTTACAGTCAGAAAATGGGATTCTCTAGCTAGGCAAAACAGAACACATTCGGAACTCATCAACCGTTTAATAGCGACAATACACGCTCTCTCGCTTTCGCTCTTTCTCTTGCATCTCTCAGCATGTTAGAATGCGTACATGGTTAAACTAATTAAAATACAACGAGCGATGCGAACAATGTTGTGTGAAAGCGAGCAATATTGTGTGAAAGAACAAACTTCGTTACGATCCACTGCACTAAACCTCTAGTTTTGAAAGCGTTATAGATTTATTTAACCACTAATGTGTTTAAAACCAGTATTTTAAAAAGCAAGAATGTCAAATAATACTGTAGGATATTTTCTGCACTTCCACACGAGTTACTATTTTTATTAGAATTCCACTTTGAAAATAATTAGAAAAATCACGAGACTAGTATACTCTAGCACATCAATTTCAATAACACAACGTGTTTAAAACGCAAAGTATCCTATTTATAGTAACTGAATCTTTAAGAACAAGCATGTATCTTTCGAAGTACAATAGCGAATAACGGATTAACTTTACAATGAAATACAACCTAAGGAAAACTGAAGATTATGGAATTTTCAAACATGAATTTCACTTGAGGTAACGACAAATGAAATAATGCACGTTTATTTAATGCTCTAGTACACAATGAAGACAAATAAAAAACTTAGAAATAAATTCTTGTTCCTTTTCACATTCCTTTTGTATTACGGTAGTGCTTCTTACATCTAACGCGTAAAAATGTGCAAAATCATGACACATATTTACGGTAAGGAAATTATACATTTTGAGACCAATTACAGATATTTAGACCATTTATAAAAATGCTCTAGTGCTTTACTATACAATATGTAGAACGAACAGGTCTCTCCATTCAGATACCAGACAGCTTTCTAACTGCATCATGTTATGGAACTTCCAATATTTGCTAAACTATGAGGTTTAGAATCATAACCCTTGATCTCTTTTATTTTTAATTTCCCAAATTTTACTTTCTAACTTTGTTTGAAGTTCTGCAACTTGGGTGGACAGGACGGAGAGTGTTTATCAGTAGCTTTCAAGCAACAAAGATTTCAAACTAAAAGCTAATTATAAATATCAGACATAAAAACAATTAGACGGACAGAGATCGGCATTCTGCGTCTGCATTACATGAGACACAGTGAAACGACTCTCCTATCCAAAATAAATCTTTTGAAGAAAATGTAGTTATTGAGGTGTATGCAATTGGGTGGATTAAAAAATTCTTGCAGCAGTCCAGTACAATCATAATTTCAACACACGAACTGACTTATCTCTTAAAATATAAGTATCTTGTCTCTACATATCTGGTCGTCTTATTCCCTTTCCTCAGATCTATTACTACTGTGATTTTTTTAATGTATCTGTTCTACTGTCTTATACTGCACACGTTGCATGAATTAAGTCTGTCAACAACGCATCGACTGTCGTAAAACAAATAACTTTCACTTAAGTACTAAAGGACTTTAGTAAATTATTTGAAAAGATTATAAAAGACAACATTATGTAGTGAGAAGACAATGTTACGAACAACTAGATAGCATATTCTGTCAAGGACTTCTATAATTAAGACGAAAAGCAGTCACTTACCTCGATATCCTGCTCTGACAAGGCATCGCTGAAAGAGAATGAAAATATGAATTAATAATAGTGGTATTGAAACATAGGATTGCATTGGAAGTATTTTACATTACAATGTATCTTTCAACTTTTTTAATCTTCACCTTAATTTGCCGTGTGTTCAATACAGCATTTTAATTAGATTCAATATGTAAGAAGAAGAGTTGATATTCATTATTACGAAAATTGCATTTAGATAAGTGTGCTATGTTTGAGGCATGTACCCAGAGATTTTTCTCGGAGAGTATCGAGAGGTTTAAGTGGGGTCCAAGGTAATACTGAGCATGAAAACGCATCTAAAAATTAATTTCGATGGAGCTCATTGTATATCTGGGTATGAAATGGATATAAACAATATATAATTATACCTGAAAATATAGTATACTAATTTTACATATAAATCGGAACTGCAGGGGAGAATCTGAACCCACCCCCAAATATATCCCTTGTTCTGGGTGTAAAATGAACATTTATAGAAAATAGCCGACGGAAAATTTTCAGTCTCAAACTTACACAGTATGGCAACATAGGACTAATATACGTGGCAAGGAAAATATATGGAACGTTTATATTAAATCTATGACGATTGCCATATTGTGCAACTTGTCAGATGGAGAAAGTTTACCCATCCTCATTTTCTATGATCTGAGATGAGTGAAATATAATGTACAGCCTATTCAAAATGGGTTGACCGCATTGATTAGGCTGTTTTGAGCTGAAAATTCTCTAAGTCCAACTTCGGGTATCTTCGGAAACAGTATACCAAAGATACCAGATTCGAGCCCTCAAAGGTACGGTGAACCATCGCAATTGGAAAAAAAATATTTGCAAATATGTTTTTTTTTTCTTTTAAGTGAAATAAGACTTGCTGAAATGTTATTAAGTGTAGAAAAAAAAGTAACATTCATTGAAATACGTAATGATGAAGTATTTCGTAACTATCCATACATCTGAGCACGTGATGGTTTTGTCACCTATGTTTCCATACGTAAAAGAACATCTCCAATGGAAGCAAAGACAGCAAAATATTTTTCGCTTTCATAGTACAATAAACAAGACAAAGGAGAGACCAAACAACAGCATTTGCAACGTATGTCATAGTCGTGGACACTGAAAATTCAGTCATGTTTCTTCAGGAGGAGTCCTCTCAGAAGGAGCTTGGTAACTATGTTCATGTTAGCTCAGTGGTAGAGCGCTGGAGCTTCTAATCGAGAGATCCTGGGTTCGAACACCGTTCGGGACAATTTTTTGTCTGTATTGATATATTCCTCAAAGCATGAATAAGTAGATAAAAATCACATTGAAATAAATAAGTTTTATCCACGTTGGCTCAGTTGGTAGAGCGCTCACCTCTAGTGCTAGGGGTCGTCGGGTCGATCCCTGCTCATGCCATATGGGCTTTGTGGTGGGCAAACACCGTGTGTGTGGGTTTTCTCGGGGTGCTCCCGTTTCCTCCCACTTTTTTCATTCCACCGATTCATCCCATCATCATCCATTCGGCCTGAGCCATAGTTGCCTAAATGCCTTAAAATAAATTCAAAATATGTTTTATGTATATTCATAAAATCATTAGGACATAAGTAATTATTATGTTTAAAATATAACATCAGCGAGGTGGTGGGTGTTGACAGAAAGTCGGTATATGTGAATGTTATGTACAAATAATGTAAATCGTGTAATAACAATAAATAATTGCGTGTAGTGTATTCGTCTGCAGCTATTTGTCATACGGAAGTTACGTCTCCATATTCTCATTTACCTTCTTGACATAGTCTCAAAAGAAAAGAAAAGGCTCTCAAAAGAAAATAAGGTTACACGTGAAAAAAATCCAAAGTCGGATCATCGTTGCAGACCGCAAGTTTAATATTTTCAAAGTTCACGATCCGTACGATGAGGACACTAAACTGTACTTTAGTTTGTTTCTACATGTTTTCAGTTCAGTACTTTGAAATGCTTTTTTCATATGGAAGTGATGAGGCTTTAATCTCTCTCGGACTTGGTTCCAAATGCTATGCTTTGTTCTCTGATGAAGAGAAGTTACTATCGTCTTATTAAGTAGAAGGGAAAATGCTTGTCCTGACCAGGGCTCGAACCCATGTCTGTCTGGCATTGGTTAAGAAAACAAACGTTTTAGCCCTAAGCTAATTTTACAACTAGGAAAGTATTTCCAAGATTTGTGTTATTAGAACACCACCAGATTGAGCCTCGCTAAGTGGACCATTTTATACATTCGTGATTTTAGATAAGGAAGATTAGATTGGTGTAGGTTAGTTACAGTAAAATTGGGTCATTCCTGGACAAATCATCCATTTTTAGAAAAACTGGTTACATCACCATTTTAGAAACATTTTATTTTTCGTATGTGGGTTCCTACATACTGAAAATATCAGAACGACTTTCGAAAGAAATGTGATGTTTTTATATCTCCCGGGGCGACCATATTTCCAACTTGGCGGATGACGTTTTTTACTCCCGTAGACATGTACGGAAACCTGCATATCTATTAAAAAAAACCTAGAAGAACTAGAGAGCTGAATTAAAAACCATTGGGTAGCACTTGAAGTGTACTTCGAAGATGTGGAATCCCGTCTTTGAAAATTAATTTCTTTATTCAAAAAGTTAGGCTCAAAAATGAGTTACGAATTGTATAAAATTCAATTTTTAAACCAAGTTTTTGGGGTGTAGGAGTTGAATAAAATTCTGCAAAATTTTGTCATGTTTAGACCTCCCAAAAGAGTTTCTGGCCTTAAATCACACTTTTTTTTCCTACGGGTGTTCAAACATGACCCTTTGCAAAAAAATATCGGATTTCAGGCTTAAATATCTCATATGCGTCCTCATGAAACAATCTGAAATGTGGTTCCGAAAAAGCTTTGTATATGACCAACCAGCAGTAGAAATTGCAACTTTTATTTTGTAATGGTTTGGTCAATACCAGCGGATTTTCTTCGCTAGACGATACAAATGCGAATATGGTATCTTCACGAAGGTCACCATGTTTTGGGGAAGAAGCTGAAAATAAGACTGCAATTTCTCTTGTAATGTTTAGAATTATCAACAGGATGATTGTGTAGAAAACTTCGTGGCGTTGAATCACAGCACTTCTGTGTTACAGGAAAAATGCCGTATTTGGGTCTAAAATATCTCAAATGGGCCATCATAAAAAAATTGAAAGTTGGTCTTCTCAAATCACAGTAGAAATGGAAATTTTTATTTTCGAGTGGTTTGGTCAAAAAAGTTGTTCATGGAGTTAAAAGTGTGCCTTTCAAGCAATGTAGTAAAATGAAGATGCATATACACACATAATTTGCTTGCAGTGACCAAACCAATTAGAAATAAAAGTTGCAATTTTGGTTGTGAGCTGACCACTAACAAGGCTTCCTTTAAATTTCAGTTTTTAAAAAAATAGATATTTAAGCTCCAAATCCTGCATTTTTCGACGAAAGGTCATGTATGAAAGAATGAAATGTAATTCAACCAAATTATTTTTTGAATATAGACATTCTTTTGGTAAGTCTAAACATTACAAATGACTACAGCCTTAGATTTGACTGCTTCACAGAAAAACTGTGGTCTCTTTGAAGATACCACATTTGCATTTGCATAGTTTGACGGCGGAGAAACTCAACTTGCGCTGACCCAGGAAGCCAAATGTCGACAAAGACAGCAAATGCTCGGTGATTTTGGTCGGGGCGGCGTCGGGGATAGTCAAAACCCAAACTAGTAGTCGGGAAGTAGAGGGGGAAAGTCGACGTGCAGCCACAAGTGGTGTTTGGTCGTCGGACCATTTCCGGGCCACTGTCGGTCTCTGACTTACCGGCATAGAGGCGAAATTCCGACCATCCCCAGCACTTGATGGTGGGAAAGGATGGGCACCAGCCCATTGCCTTAGGTCGGGAAAAGGCTGCTCCCCGTCCATTTCCTGATGGTCGAGAGAGGAGCGAGACCCCGTTTACTCTTGATGGTCGGGAAATAAGCGAGTCCCCACCTACTTCCTGGTGGTCGAGAAAAGGTTGGGATCCGGCAATTTTCCGACCGTTTTAATCTAGAATTTATGGAACTCAAGTATCGGCATTCCATTGCAAAAGAATTCTGCTGGTAGATTAGAATATAGTGAAAGAGAAGTAGAATACGCTTTTGAGCCGCCATAATAATTCAGTTATTTTTATTTTTATTCTTTTAATTCATTACAAGGAAAACAGAAAAAAATATATGTCAATGCAATTTAAAGGAAGTAAAGCAACTAGACGTCTTGTAAATACTCATTGGAATGTAAAGGTAGACAGAATTATTGTCGAATGCATGAATTCCTCAACCGGGAAGGTGTTCTTCCGGATAACAATGACGAGTGCGTCATAACAGCGAAGGCGATGACTTTACCAGGATATCACTTTGGTTGCATGACGAAATCGATCATTGAACATGAAACTAAAAGGCAGACAGTTTTTATGAAAAGTTTTCGAAGCCAACGTTTGCCCAGGTTTGGTGAGATGGTTCACTCTGGTTGTGACTGTTGATGGAGTGAAAGCCGACTGCGGGTCTCGTGCCCATGACGTTGAATGTTCAAGTTATATTTAGTTTTCGACAGATGTTATTAAGTGCTAAGGACCGCCTTCTCTGTGAGTCAGAAGAACTATTTATTGCTCTTAACGAGGTCATGCATTTGCCAAGTCAATTCTTTGTTATAGCGACTGTCAATATTAATTAGTAATCTTTGGTTAAGCAGAATAGCGAAATAGCTTCATACAAATTTATGAGACGTCGCCCTTTTATTTAAGATCATGAATATCTTCTGTATCATTAGTTTATTACCAAATCCCTATATCGAATTAATTAGGCTGTAAGTTAGGTGAAAATTTGCAACACTGTCCGACATATGACATGATTGACTTTTCGAGCAATCATATCATTTATCAGCTCTAAAGCGATCATGTCTATGGCGGATAGGCTAGAGTTTAGATTAAACGAGCGCTATAACAATAGAAAGATGAAAAGGGGAAACGTTCTTTACATTTGTTAAAAGCAAAAATGCCTTATGTGGGGTCAGGAACTTATAATTTATTCTTAGTACTGTTGCCTGCAGCGTCATTCGACTCGGAACCCGTCTTCGAATATCTGGTTGAACGGTCTAGTGGATAAAGCACTGGAGAGCTGTTCGTGGTATCGCGTTCGATCCCACCCCAGGCCAGCGAATTAAAAAAAAAAAATTGCTTTTTTCATTTCTACTTTCGAAATATGCACTTCTTTTGCTACCTTATCGAACATGAGTGAAATAGATTAGTTAAAGCCAGATTATACATAAATTTCAAATATCGAGCTTAAACAGTGTGGCCTGAGCGTTTATATGTCAATCACTCAGGATTTATGTTTTATATATAGAGCGTATTATTATTATTACGAGGGGCGTTCCATATTGATTTACACTATTTTTTTCTACTTTCAGGGTCCACCATTGAGCTCGTCCTGAAAGTTGGAAGGAAGTAGTACTTAGGTCTGCCTTCAGGTGGAAGAACAATACAGAGACGTGTAATCTCTGTACCCTGCAGCACATTTCACCAACACCTGTAAGTACGTGAGCGGACAACATGGAAGGTGATCAGCAAGGACAGCGCTGGACAACGTGGTTTCTGTGGAAGGAGGGTGTACAGACTGCGGAAATTCACAGGCGATTGGTGGCAGTGTGTGGAGAGAGAGCACCGTCACGCAAAACCGTATACAACTGGGTGGACCACTTTTCCAGCCGGAAAAGTGACCGCACATCAACGGCGAAGGGAACCAGTTCTGGAAGGAAAGTGACTGTGACAACACCAGTGAACAGTTCAAGAGTGGAGCGGCTTATTCAGGACAACAGGTGCATCACGTTCACGGAAGTGGAGGCGGCCACAGGACATGGCAGAAGCACTCTGTACCGCATAGTGCACGAACACCTTAAGATGGGTAAGGTGTCTGCCAGGTGGATTCCCAAATCCCTGAATGCTGCACAAAGACAACAGCGCAAGGACGTGAGCCAGGATCCAGAAGACTTCATGTCCAAACTCGTTACTGGCGACGAGACTTTGCTCCACTACCATGAGCCAGAGACCAAAGCCCAATCAATGCAGTGGAAGCAGCAAGAGTGCCTCATGCCAAAGAAGTTCCGCACACCCCTCCGTAGGCAAACGCATGGCAACAGTCTTCTGGGACAAGGATGGAATCATACTCATTGACTGGCTGGAGCCCGAGACCACCATTAACAGCGAGTCATACGTGACAACGCTTCGGAGTTTGCGCCGTGCAATTCAGAGGAAACGACCAGGAAAATGGGCGAAAGGTGCAACACAACAACGCTCGTCTCCACACGAGTCGGGCAACCACGACTGCCATTAATGAGCTGGGGTTCCAGGTGCTGCCACATCTGGATCCAAAATGCCGCCCAAAAACCCATTGTTCAAACCACTGAAGGTAGAGAAAAGAAATTTTGTATGAAGGTGTACTATCATTATGAGGTTATAATAAATGGGGCAAACCTCCCCTTTGGGGGTGCAGATCGACACTATGGCGGTGCAGTCCCGTTGCGAGTCTGGTTACAGTAAAGGAAGCGCAGCCCCTTCCCCCGAATCAAAGCGAGTAACTAATTAGAGGTGCAAGTTCCAAAGAATTTTTAGCACATCACTGTATTGTAAAGACTAGAGAAGTTTCTGTGCTCTTTCATTGAAAATAGGTTCTTGAATATAAATAATAGTTTCCTCACACATTTTCAAGTGAATATACACTTTCACAAGGTCTCCTGCGTAGCCTAGTGGTCCCGGGTTCGCTTCCCAGTGGGGGCTCAAAATTCCGGTGTTGACCCAGCATCGTGAGGACAATTGGGGAGTTGCTGTGAATAAAAGGCAGTGGCGATCACAGTTAAGAGCTTCGGCTCTCCTCTCCTAACACGTTTGGTCAGCGTAGGAACAGTAGGCCAACTCCTCATCCAGTAGTAGATTGAATATTGCTGTGAATTATTTATACACTTACACTTCTGATGGGCCCCCTTGCATATGGGTTTCCCTGAAACTTTCACTTAGAAGAGAAATCTTCACGCTCTTCATCACTCAACATACAATCCAGATCAGGATCCTCAATGTTGTTCAAAATATGTATAATAATAATTATATTCTCCTCTAACTTCCTTTCTTACTGTTCGGCATATTGTAAGATGAATACTCAAGAACGTGATAAAAATATACAGAACACAACACACGATGCAAAGATTTGCAAAATATAAATGTATTTATATATATTTATAATGTACGTCCACTACCGCACTACATACACAAATGTGTACATTTCAATTTAATGATATCATGTCGTAAGCAACAATGAGTTTCATCAAATAACGACGTCAAATGGTAAATACTGAAAATATTATAAAAAAGTTCCATCGCAAAAGCTCTCACAACGGAAACACTGCAAATAAAACAATGCACATAATAAACCTTGAAAGTGCCCACTACGCCTGCCACAGGTGTTCTGTTTACAGCTAACCTGATAGTGTCATTTGGGAAACAAAAACAACTGCAAGCAGAAATCTAGATATTAGCAGACACATTCGTGTGAAAGTAGCAAATGTGGACCTGTTTCCTGACCGTTAAAAATCTGTTTGAAATAACGGCCACAAATGTACCAATCTCTCTGAAGAGGTTAAAATTAATATTAATTTTATTTCATTCTACTTTCAACTTACTGAGTTAAGTGAAGGGTAACTGACGATTATGATGTAACTAGTGGACTGTGTTAACAAATTAGAAAAATCGCAATATCGCAAAATATATATATATATCATCATCATCATATTCAGCCGTTTTCTATCCACTGCTGGATGAAGGCCTCCTCCTTTTCTTTCCACATATCTCGGTCTGCTGATATCCTCATCCATGTAGCTCCTGAAAAACGCTTGATTTCATCTACCCATCTTACATTTGGACGTCGTCTCGGTCGTTTCTTTTCTCTAGGAATCCACTGTAGTACATTTGTCGTCCACCTTCCATCTGTTCGTCTAGCTATGTGACCGGCCCATCTCCACTTCATCTTCTTCGCACTCTTGATTACATCCTCTACCTTTGTTTGTGCGCGAATCCATTCATTTGTCTACATGTCCCTCCTGGTTATTCCTAGCATGCACCTCTCCATTGCTCTTTGTGTGACTCTCAATCTTTGAGTCGTTTGCGCATTCAATGTCCAAGTTTCGCAGCCGTACATCATTACAGGTAAGACACATTGATTATAAACTTTACGTTTCAGACACATTGGAAGTTTGCTTTTGAAAATAAAGTGTAGTCTTCCAAAAGAACTCCACGCCATTTTACATCTTCTATTTATTTCATCAGTCAACTTTGCATTCGATGTTTTAAGCTGGCCTAGGTAAACATACTCATCAACTATGCCTATTGTCTCTCCGTTAATCTTCACTTCCTTCTTTCCAGCATGTTGGTTGTACATTACTTTTGTTTTACTTAAGTTCATTTTAAGGCCGATTTTCGAACTCTCGTTACTCAGTTCTTCCATTCTGGTTTGTAGTTCTTCTGCACTTGAAGCAAACAGGACTATATCATCAGCGAACCGTAAATGATGAAGATATTCGCCATTAATTTTAATTCCAACTTCATCCCAGTTTAAATTCTGGAACACTCTCTCCAGGACCGCACAAAACAGTTTCGGAGAAATTGAATCTCCTTGCCTTACCCCTTTTCCAACTTTAAATTTTTCACTGTCTTGATGCAGCCTAATGACAGAAGTGGCAGTCGAGTAAATGTTTCGCAGTAACTTGATGTATGCACTTTTGATGCCTTGATGTTCAAGTGATTTAAGTACTGCTGACAAGGAGACCGAATCGAAAGCCTTTTCAAAATCTATGAATCCCAAACATAGTGGAAGTTCATATTCATTAGTCCTTTCCATAACTTCATTCAATGTTTGTATGTGGTCCATTGTGCTAAATCCACGACGAAATCCGGCTTGTTCCCTTCCCTGATTAAAATCCAAGTCTCGTTCAATACGATTCAAAATAACTTTGGTGAACATTTTGTATAGGACTGACAGTAAACTAATTGGTCTGTAGTTTTCGACGCGTTCTTTGTCCCCTTTCTTGTACAACAAAATGATAACGGCATTGTTCCAACTTCTGGGTATTTCTCTCTTCCTCAAGCACATCGAGAATAATTTAGCAACTTCCTCTTTCATCTTTTCACCTCCCCATTTAAACATCTCTGCTGTGAGTCCATCTTCTCCCGGTGATTTTCCGTTCTTCATCCCTCGAAGTACTTTATCCACTTCTTCTTTCATTACGTCTGGGACATCAACATCATTTTCTTCTAAGTCTTTATTTCCTAGCTCTTCCTCGGAGTAGTACAATTCTGTGTAGAAATTTTCAAATATGTTTATAATTTCTTCCTTATTTCGTGTTACAGTCCCGTCTGGTCTCTTAACTGCAATTATTTGCTTTTTCCCTATCATGAGCTGCTGTTTGGCTTTCTTCAGGCTCTTGTTTTCCTCGATTGTATTTCTAACAAGATTTTCGTTATATCTTCGTACATCCTCTCTCATTTTCTTTCTTACGATTTTATTTAGTTCTATGTACTCAATCCTCTTTATGCAATTTTCCTCTTCTTACATTTCCCTTCTTTTCTTCATCAAGAGCTTAGTTTCTTCTGAGATTTTGCTCTCTTTTTTCTTTCTGGTACCTGCTATCTCCTTGGCTGTTTCTCTTATTATCTCAGTCAGTATTTTATTTCTGCTATCGATGTCTTCTTCATCCTCTAACTCTTCCAAGGCGCTGAATCTGTTGCTTAGTTCTATCTCGAATGTCTGTATATATATATATATAACAAAACGTGTATATGAAATGAAACATGGTACAGAAAGTGTTCAAACAGTGACTGAAAGTGAAAAAGGCTATCAGGAATTTATTAAAAGCAGTTTCTACAGTACGCATTCTGAGCATATTTTAAGCCTTCACTGTAAGTACACATTTTGTACACTTTCTGTGCCCTGATCACAACTATTAGTTTCTAGATATTGTCAAAATTCCTACAGAATGCGAAATTGTTAACAGTGTGATCACCTATAAATATACTTTTATTAAAATTAAATTTTAAAATATAAAAATTTTGACAGCATACTTTAATTACGATAGCCACGATAGGTCACACTCGTTATCTTGAACGTAAAAAGGAACCACCTATTCGAATACAGTTAATTCAATTTCTGAATCAAAAAACTTCTGTGGAGAACGTCGGCAGTCCTCTCATTGTAATATTAAGAACTCGAAATCTCGTCATTGGAAAAGCAAATTTCATAGAAGTGGAAATACACTGTCGGAAAATGAAATTCCAGAAGAGTTAAATTATGTTGCCACAGGGATAGTTTACGAACTGCTAGCACGCGCGGCAACAGTTGCCCCATAGCAACAACCGTACTATCAGTAAGTTCATACAGTGATGTCTGCGAATGTTACTTAATGAGTTGACATGTCTGCGAATGTTACTCCAGTAAATTACTATTCTTAAATATTTACGTTTTACTTGGTTCTACTTTAAATTGATTACACGAATTATATAATCACATTGTAGGCAAACTATGTTACAATTTTAAACTATTCCTTTTTTAAAAAATAGCTCAATTAGACAAGCCATAAGGTATTCGCAAGAATGCTGTAACAACAGATCAATTTATAGTCCCAATGCCCTTAATATATATTCCATGCAGTTACACAATCCTAACAGCCACCATCTTTCTTACTTATGAAACTTGGACTGGTGACTAAATTTTCATTATAATGTGGAAAATTGTTGCTTTCTGGATTGCTATGAAGTATGAAATAAGTAAGTATGTTTATGAAATGATAAATATTTAGGAACTAAAGTAAATTTAAAATGACGGTCCAAAACATAGAAAATACATAGGAATACGTTATTTTACCGATTTCAGGAGAATAATCTGATTACATTTTACGAGGTACGGGAAGTTCATCATTAAAAAAATATTTAGAGATTAATCTCGGAGGTGATGATCAAAAGCTTTCCAGTTCATCGATACGTAGAAGGTTACTGTTATAAATATCTCATTTCGTTCCAGTGGGATGTTGAGCAACAGATCCATGTCGAAAGATTAATTTTTCCTCATATTCTTGGCGCCGAAAGTAGGGTAAGTTTCCGGCTATATGTCAGTATGTCACGTATATCGTGTAAAGGAAACTAAAAACCCTTACTCTGGAGGACAGATCTTCACCACATTTCAAATACGAAAAGTGCTAGATTTCGGGGAGTTTATTCAAAACCTTTGTTTAAAAATGCTTTAAACAAACGGTTATGATATTAACCAGGTAAATGAATCAAAACGGAAAAGCCGGAAATAATTCCGTGGGAACTTCATTATTTCAGATCCATTCCTTAAGATAGTCTTTCGTAAAGTCATCGCAATATCGAGATAATTTTAAGTAATAGTGTTGTACTATCTACGACCATAAATTTTATTTTGTTATCATCGCGGTACTTCCGTGGCGGCTTGCCTTAACCCATTTATAGCCATGAGGTTTTGGGCAAAAGTAAGTCGTCGTTTTATTCATAAGCATTATAGTAATCTGTTGTGAATGAATCTCGTTGGTCAATTATCCCATATTTCAGTAATTTGGAAAAAATAACATCACCCCTATTAGTGACATCAGACGACTAAACATAACCCAAAAGGAAGTGTTGGTCCACTGTATGCATCCTCTTTCAAGTTTTGTGGATATCCGATAAACAATGTGAATCCGATACAAATTAAGAGTAAAATGCGATGTGTCGTTTAAAGTATTGTGAAAAGTTCTCTTTTGTCCTAATTTCTTTAACAATACAAAGTGTAATATTTACCTCCGTACATCATCTGCAGCGCGTATGTCGCGCGATCGAAGTAGTTCAAGGAGTCGAAGGTTCACTTTCGAAGTAGTTGGTGCTGTAAAAGGTTGTGCTTCGTTCTGTGTTACTTCAGACAGAAAAAAAAATGAACATGCAACATCGTCTAATTCGGAAACTTTTGCTGTATAACTTCGAACTGGGCCATAACGACCACGAAGCAACCCAAAACCTGTGCAGTGCGAAAGGTGAAGGTCAAGTTGATCGCAGCACAACAATAAGATGGTTCAATCTCGATCAACCAAGGTCAGGTAGACCTAAAACCATGGATACTGAAGCCGTGCGGCAAATTATAGAGGTAAATCCGACAACCAGTAGGCGAGTTCGGTATTTCACAGTTCAGCGTGGTTCGTCACTTTCACGACCTCAGCAAAAGCATCCGAAGCTGCCGCATTGTGCATCACGAATTGCTACAGCACACTGACGAGTGGATGTTTGCAAGAATCTCCTGGAAAACCCATATGATCCGCGCTTCATCAAGAGAATAATTACATGCGATGAAAAGTGAATCTTTTTCTGTAATCCTAACGTGCATTAGCAGTGGTTAAATAAAGTTTCCGGAAATTGTCGCAAAACTAGGGCTTTTCGAACACAAGGTCTGCGTCTGATGAAATCATGAGGGGAAACACGAATTTGTTTCAGACGGTCGAACCAGTAATGCCAACCAATACTCCAAACAAAATTGAAGTGGATTTATGCCACTGCACGGCAAAAATACCAGGCATTGGTAAACAGAAAGCGAGTGCTTCTGCAACAAAATAACGCAAAACCACATACCCCATCTAACGACCCAGAATAAGTTCCAGGAACTTGAGGACATCGTATTGCTGCCACACCCAGCACATAGTCTGCACCTCGTCCCACCGGATTATTACTTGTATCGAACGATGGCTCACTTCCTGTGATCATGACACTTCAACAATGAAGAAGAAATGGAAACTGAAGTGCAGGAGTTTTTTTGCCTTGAAGGACAAGAACTGGTATCGGCGTGGGATCGATGAACTGCCAGGAGAGCACCATGATGGTCTCTACTTTGAACCCAAGGCGGTTATTGTTGTAACTTGACAAATAAAACAAGTAAGTGACCGGTACATTGCAAAACTTTTGACTCACCTTTGTATTTGTAAATGGTGATATCAGTCTCACTTTATTTCTTTGTACAGAGTCAAAATAAGTCTATGGATAATCTAATTTTGTCCTAGGAAAAATTCTTCAGCACTCGTCAACAAATTTTTGGTCACCCTAGAAAAACACTTGCATCGATGAAAGAAACGTTTTGGAAGTGTAGTGGAATCTGTCAGCCATCTTGATTTATCTCTAGAATCTTGCAAAAAAAAGCTATGTGACATATTCTAGATTTTCATGAGAAATTTGTTCGCGAAGTGATTTTCTCTTAGTAATTAGTTTTTAAATGAAAATTGAAGTTAGAACAAAATGTTTTAATAAGAAACTTTTGTTGTTACAACTTAACTTTTCGATGTAGCAGATTCAATTTCAAATAATATGTTCAAAATATTTCAATAGGCCGGAGTAGTCCTTTTTGTGGCCCACACCATACAATCGATAGATAAAAATAGATCCTCTGAAGAAAAAATGAAAGTAAAGTTTGTTCCTATATCAATAACATCTGTCACGGTGCTAGGGATGAAATAGAACAGTACACGACTGCACGAACCGGGCTAGGCCCGAAGCCCACAGCCCGGTCCGGCCCGCGGGCTGGGATTGGGCGGGCCAACTACGTTATTTCTTTCGTCCGGGCCGATACAACTTTCTCTTCAGGTCGGGCCGATTAATTGCACTTCTTTAAAGCAGTTCAAAAATTATTTACTTTCGTTAAACGATAATTGGAATAAAGCCAAACGTTCAAGTCTGTGTGCATGCCACGTGGAGTGAAAGGTATTGCAAACAATGCAATATTTACAGTTGGTGTTGCTTAGCGGCTTCACTTTCGCTATAGAGAATTAGTTGTTCACCGGGGCGCTGACCCTAGTCGGCAGTCACACGAGTGGCTGCATGCTCTTTCCTCAATAAATAACAAAAGACAGTATGCGTATTGAAGCTTCCTCTAATGGTCCGTGTCAATACCAGAATATGGTCAATCAAACCACTGGATCCCAGGGGGTGAACAATCAGAGTTGTCATCTTGATATAAAAATGAAAGGAAACCGCACTCTTTGTTCTTCTCTCCACTTCAAGGACCCGCAGGAAGAAATGAAGGGAGAAATGAATGAAGTCCGGGTTGCAGTCTCATACGGTGTTAAATGCCGTGCAAATGTGGGTCTTGCGGGTGGGGGTCAAATTTCTGATAATTTGTTTTGTAAATAAAAGTTATACTTTGACTAGCTGCTTCTTTGATTGATTTAGGAAACCTGCGACTACAAGTAATCCTATTGTTCAAAGCAAAAGGATTATTTTGATCCTTTGTGTTAGAAATAAATTGAAACTGCAATCCTGTAGAAAATTAAAATGACTACCAAATCTAAGCGCATCACATTGTTCAAACACTCATATAGGCTTGTATGCATTATATTACATTATTATTATAACAGATACAAATATATTGGGGCTCGAGCTAAAACTTTTTAAAATTACATGGCCGGGCTGGGCTTGGGCCAAGAAATTTTAAAACTTATCGGCCCGGGTCGGGCCAGAAACTTCTAACGCTTTCCGGGCCCGGACTGGGCCGGGCATATATACATTCGGGCTGGATTGGTCTTGGGCAGAAAAATTCGGCCCGTGCAGGTCTCTAGGGCACATCGCGTTTTTCCACCTTAAAATTTTGAAACGTCTCCTTTTACTTGAACAATAAGACTACAAACTAATTCCAGCTTAGCAATTTACATTATAATCGAACACACAACTGTTAAGGATGAGACCTGTAAGCTAAGCCCAAGGCTTGTATTCGGGCAGTTGCGAATTCATAGACCATCGTGCAAAATAATCTCTAAGACTGTAAGAAACCATATACTAGTATTTTTGAAATGTTAACAATCATTAATAACCACCAATCTAGCAATACTACTACTACTAATAATAATAATAATAATGAAGAAGAAAAAATAGAATTCTTATTATTGTTTTGTCGATCTGCGTGCATTCATGAAAAAATGTTCCATTGCACCCCTAGGAATTGATAACATTCCAATCATAATAATACTAGTCTTTCCTTTTCAGAAAATGATTTTATTAGTAGTAGTATTATTATTGGCAGAAAATTAATACTGATGGGACATGTCATATTCTCCAAATACATTATTAATAGGACAACAGCTGAAAGTACGAAACGGAATTATGTTATGTTTAAAGTCATCGATACCAGTCAAAGAAATACTTCCCAATTACATGCTTTCTTAGTTCACTTACTGATTGTTATTGATGTTATAAGTCTCGAACTAGGCTTAACACTAATTCGACATTTTTCAGGATAATTTACGTTGAAACTTATCTTTTCTGTGTCATAACGTTTGGTGCGGCATTTACTAGTTCGAACATCCTGAGAAGCAGAACATCAGAAACTAATTAAAAACTTTTATTAACGTAAGTCGACAAATGACTTTCAATATCTTAGAAATAAAAGAAAGAGTAGAAAATATGACGGAATTAAAATAGAAAGTTATACTTTATATCCTGATCTTGATATTCTCCTAAATAAATTTACTTGTATGAACATTACAACGTATTTTGAAAACAAATCAGAGATAGACTTTAAATGTAGTATGTTACCAAGGTAGAGAAGTCCGATCTCTGCATTAAGTTTTAAATGATAACTTAAGAAAAGTCATTTAACCTGAACAAACTTTCGATCAGTGTCACTTTGGATTTATCATTATTATTATTATTCCGACAACTTGAGAATAGATGGACCGAGCTGAACACAGTTGTGTGTAATCTAAAGATAATGTACTGTTCTGTATACTGTCTTCACATCGGTCCATTCATTACTAAGTTATTTGTTAAAGAGAAGTTATCCAAGTAAAGCCAGTTCTGACGCTGACTTTACGGGTATTTCAATATTCGTCATAACCGTGATTACAAATGAGCAAACATCGAATCGATCAGTAAGAGTCAAGTTTACACAAACCATCCCTTCATTATCATGTAATGTCCGGGAAAAAAAATGTAGTAACCAGTGATGTTCTCCTGTGAGAATCTTCAGGCTTGAAACCACAAACTTGAGGAAAGTAATCAATAAAGTTCGAGGAGAAAATAGCCGTATTTCCGTTGATCTACTACAACCAGATAACACACAAAGATGAACTTGATAAACTATTTAGAAAACACCGTGCTGCAGAACGTTTGTGTTACTGGAAACTTAACAAGTGAACTACGAGAGAAGTAATTTAGCTCGCGTGTATCTTGTGCATAGAATTAAAGCGTTGTCAATGCTTATTAGAAATGTGTAATTATAATCAGCATACTCAACCTCTCAGAAATCAAAGTCTGCGATAAAATAATAATAAAATGGTAAATTCATGATTCTTGTGTAAAACCAGTAAAAACGAAATTTTATGACGAAATTATGTATTATTATTCATAACAGAAAAGAGTTACGAAAAAAAAAAAACGTGGGAGCGGTTTCACACGGAGGAGGGACGGGAAAGACCAAAGATTCTTCTCTGCTACAAACTGTTAAGGCCATTTGTGGACTACATGGGAACGGTTTGCTTTGAGCTGAAAAAGAAACGTTTTGGAGGCAAGTCGAATTTAGAAGATTCTGAGCTATTTCGGGGCGTATTTTTGCATTTGTACTTCAACTTTCGTAGAGTGTGGACGATTTTTTTTTTATAAAATTCTTGTTACATCGTGATATGCTTACATGATTAGGGCACGTCTTCTGCTCACAGCAACCAGTTATTTTTCAAATCAGGCAAATAAACTCGAGACACTCATGCGTCAACATTCTACCTTGTTGATCAATAGAAAAAATTTAAAAAGCCAGGTCAGAAGAAAATTCCGAGCGCTTTTTTTTTTTTTTAATACTTTGTACCGAAAATAAAACCGATCTATCTAATGTAAAAATGGCAGAGTTTCATATCAAAATTATTTTAGATCTGTCTCTCCCAACCTCTTCAATTCGCAGATCCTTGAATCCAATGATAGTGCAACGCATCTGCTTTTGATATAATTTATGGTCTTTAAGCAACTTTATCTCAGGCCGTAATAGGATAGGTGACAGGAGGTCAGTGGGTCAGGGACTATTTTGAAAGCACTATCCAGGCATTTGCCTAGTGTGTAATCATAAGTCAGGATGGGCGGTCGCTGCGATCGTTCCTAGAATTTTCCGATATCTAACAAGTAACACTGTTTCAAGTGCACACTCAGATGTAGAAGAGATATACAGTGTATAAAGTATTATTGCCATTGGCTGCAGAGAAATTGGCGGGAAAAATTGAATAGTATTATTTTTGGTATGTAATATAATACGTAAATCGTTTAAACATGCATGAAAAGTTTCTTAAATATATTTAGATTCCTTTATATTTTTATCTGATAGAATATAATTCTTGAAGATTTGCAATAACATATTTCTTCTTGAAACAGCGGACATGTCAATGGACGTCTATACGATATATCAAAAAGGTGTCAACTATTTACCTTAACTACAAGATAAAAACAACGATGAAACGCAATCAGTATTGCTAGCTCACTCTCCAACATAACCCTTTGCCATATTACAACATTCACACACACACCCTTTTCGACAATAAAAGAACAAAGTCATCCCAGAATGTAAAAAAATAATCATCAAGACAAATCATAAAACGTCTTTGCTTCAAAAGAAAATCACTCTCAGTCTGGTTATTTACTGATCGTACCACAGTTAGCGTACTGTATATAGCAATAATAAAATCTAACCGTACAAATAATAAACGTAGATTACCTAACCTAATACTTGTGTTCTCAAAACCTTTATTGAATATCACATGTATCAAGACAAGTTGTTTGCTGTTAGGTTAAACTGTATTCATGTTAATTTTATTAGAAAACAATCATTACTGAGAGTATACGAAAAAAAATGTTATCGACAATTAGAAATGTTTTCTTCCATTATCACCTCATTAACAAACATTACGTTAAAAATGCTGAACATTAAGATCCACTTCCGTAATCTGGAATGTGCGTGTAGAAAATCAATCTAGCACCCATAATAAATTGAACCGCTGCATCTCATCACCACTGGAATTAAAACAGGAACCATAGCAGTCATCACTTTATATCAATTAGCATGAAGGATTCACTGGTGTATTTGAAATATACAAGCCTGAGATCGAAATTACCATTATTTTCATAATTAGCACTCAAAGCACAATTTCACTTAATCGACGAACAGAAACTACCATAGAAGTAAACATCACCCAGCTGAGCTGGCCAGACATCGTTCCCACCAAACAACATAGGATCTATGCAAAACTTCTTCATAATCAGTAATACTCTTCTTGTAATAACCCTCATTTTCCATGGAATTAACCTTCACTTGGGAGTCCAACAACCAACACCTGTCAGCTGACTGAGTTATCCCTGGCACGGAGCCTTGAAACATAACATATTTAATTTCATCGTAGCAATCTTCACTTGGGAACCCAACAACCAACACCAATTAGCTGACTGAGTTATCCCTGGCACGGAGCCTTGAAACAGAACATTACGGAAGCTTGTCAATTTTTGTATTAATTGCCCACAACTTCCTGACACGGAGCCTTCCTTCATAAGCGTCACCGCCTCACAAATACATCAACTGGTTAGTAGTAACTGACCGAGTCATCCCGGACCGAAGCCTTGCCATATTGGAGCCCCAAAATTAACTCTAACTCATTGAAAACCAACTTGTAAACAACCTTGAAATTATTCTGGCGTTGAGCCTATCATCTCCATGCAATAAATGCAAAAATCTCTCCTTATCAACGCGTAATCTCATATTCCTGATGTAAGTGCTTTCTCCACTAACACCACAGTGCTACATACATATCGAACGTAGAATAATTTCTTTAAAAAGCTTACGTAATATACATCTTACGTTATCTCAGCTGATGAAATTGACTCATATCTTCGTTCCATCATGATTCCATGATGAAGATCCAGGGGTGTCAATTCCATAAATTTCCGAAAGATCGGATCCCTCGTTGGGCGCATAAATCTGAACTCTTGACTACGCCAATTAATATAATATGTAAATCGTTTAAACATGCATGAAATGAAAGGTTTCTTAAATATATTTAAATTCCCTTATTATTTTCATCTGATACAACATAATTCTTGAAGATTTGCAGTCACATACTTCTTCTTGAAACAACGGACATGTAAATGGACGTCTATACGATATATCAAAAAGGTGCCAACTATTTACCTTACGGTGACAGACAGTCAAATGACACTGATAGCTGTACGTCCCTATACTCAGAGTGAACAGAGACCCACACTGGTGCAAGTGTAGAATTGAGTAGAAACCGTAGAATGGCACACGGATACTAACAAACAAACATACTGATGTTCCAGAAAAAAGTTACGATTTTTCCCTACGTTATGATTAGGACATCATAATATATCCGCATGCAAATTTTGGCAACCCGAGTGCAATTGCTTTGAGAGATATTGATGATATAATAGTCAGATTCCTGTCTGTGGAGAGTCATATAAAAGCGTTGAAGAAACATTATACTTTTAACTTGCTGAAAGAAATGGAAAGGAAATACATAGTAATGGGTACCAGGACGAATGTCTCATTTCAGTATTGACAGAAATTGTGAAGACATCACACTTGCCCACTTGTGGATAAAAACACGATTTAACCGTGTGTGCAATAAAAAAAACACCGTACCTTACCTAACCTCCAAGTGCCCTTGGTCACTAATTTTATTAAATTTCCTAATGCATATAAATATATAAAAAAGAGAAAAGTTATTTTTGTAAAGAAAAAAATATAAACAAAACTAGACCAGTATTCGATCCCGGATCCTTCAGATTAGCTTCCCAACACTCTACCAATACGCTATATTGGCAACTGAAAGGAAGCTGCTTCTTGGCACTCTTATTGTCATTATATACAAGTAGCTGCAACTAGTTAAGTATGACGTCATGACAATTTCTGTCAATACTGAAATGAGACATTCGTGTACTAGGTGGGAGGCGCTACCTTGTGAAGGGCACATTCTTCATGACCGCCATCTTAAAGTCCGCCATATTGAATCTCGTTTGATTTTCTTAAATGACAAGGGGATCGTATATCATTCTGAGCTAGAATTTTACGGGAAATACGTTTCTGAAGTAAGTTTTCCCGTAAATGTAATATTGGGAGGGTTAAGGACGTGTGAGGTTAGCATGGAATAATGATACGATAGCCTGGAAACACCCATTTCTTCTTTAAGTAACGACGAAAATGAAACCTAAATGCATACAAATAGGGATTACAGTGCCCTATAGATGTGGATTCGTACACATTTGGGTTTCATTTCCGTCGTTATTTTAAGGTGAAATGGGTGTTTCCAAGCTATTGCATCATTACCCCATGCTAGCGTCACATATTCTTACCTCTCACAATATTACATTTATACAGCAAATCTGATTGCAGAAACGTATTTTCCGTAAAATTCCAACTCAGAATGACATATTACACGACCCCCTTGCCATTTAAGAAAATCAATCAAGATTCAATATGGCGGACTTCAAGATGGTGGCCATTAAGAATATACTCTTCACAAGGTAGCGCCTTCCACCCAGTACCCATTACCATGTATTTGCGTTCCATTTCTTTCAGTAATTTAAAAGAATAATGGTATTTCAACACTTTTATATCACTCTCCACAGACAAGAATCTGACTATTGTATCATCAATCTCTCCCAAACCAATTGCGCTCGGGTTGCCAAAATTTGCATGTGGATATACTACGACATCCTAATCATGACGTAGGGAAAAAATCCTAACTTTTTTCTGGAACATCGGCATGTTTGCTTGTTAGTATCCGTGTGCCATTCTACGGTTTCTACCGAGGCTCCCGGAATACTCTAACAGGCCTGGAGGTAGCGAGAATGACGTCACACTGCGAGGCTCACTGAGGCGTTGATTCCATAGAAAGCAATAGGAGACAAGCACATATTATCGTTTCTTTTTTCCCCTCCTGAGAACTAGGAAAATAGTTGGAAGGTTATTTTTTGTTAGGACACAACCTATAATTTTCTCTGGAAGTGCATAGTGCAATTTAGAACGCTTTATTAAAACACTTTAGCATTGGGAGAGACTTAAATTAGCGTCAGTTTTCTTTGAAAGAGGATGTATGAAAATGTTAATTTGTGTACTACTGATAACTGAAAACTCAATGAAATATATCTCATCGTTTATAGTTTGAGAATGTGGGTTCATACTCCCCCCCCCCCTTCGAAACATACATACACAAAATAAGAATCAGAGAAATCCACAGAAGAATATGTGAATGTTATAGATTAATCTTCAGTGCAGTGTTCGAGTGTTGGGAATGCCAAATTTTGTATCGGAATTCCGAAATATCACATTCCGGGTTGCGAAGGGTTCTGAACTCCAGAATTGATTCCCCCCCCCACACACACACACACGCGCGAATTGCAAAATAACGCCGACAAAACCGCCTCACGAGATTCCTGACATGAAAATAAGAAAATAAGTAGGGGTGTTTTGAATTCCGAAATGGAAATTAGCATTCCGGAATTTCAATTCCAAAGGTAGGAATTTCGGAACGTCGGACTTTCGGAATGTCAGATTCAATTTTATTTTCGGGCATCTAAGGGTAAGGCTGGGTGAAATGTCGGACTTGACTTCGCACTTCCGACCACCCTACCATCTAGGGTGCACAAATGTGCGGATATTTCGGCGCTATAGGCTGTCGAAAGCGTGGAAAAATGAACTTCAGAGCTTGATATTTTCAATACCATTAACAGTAGTACTGAGGCGGCAAGGCACCCATCATTTTTCCTCTCTAAAGAAGATGGATAGAGAAGTTTCCGTGAGAGAGTAGATGCTATTTTCACTGTATTACGTTCGTTTCTTTAGAGAGACAGACAGACAGAGAGAGAGAGAGAGAGAGAGAGAGAGAGAGAGAGAGAGAGAGAGAGAGATTTAATTTATTAATGATGCTGAGTATGCGCGCACACTGGCGATTGAAAGATTGAGAGAGAAAAAATCACTTGATTAAAAAGTCAATAAAATTGTTAGCTTTTGCACTCTATGTTTGAACACAAAATATAACCATATAAAAATAAAGTTTACAATATACAAATTTCTTATTCCAAGATATCACTTCCACCTTTCTGCATTTTGTCTGTCTATTTTCTGGTCTTTTTTACTTCAAATATGAATACATTAAAAATGAATGATTTTATATTTTTGTTGCAAAACATACTACTTCTAGATAAATTACTTCTTACTGTGTAATTAAGTGTAACTATTTCTTTCTGAGGGTACTTAAGCTATCTAGTTCCTAGTGCGCGCGGAGAGGTTTAAACACATGTGTTGTATTTCTGCAAGCGATAATGCCACCACCTCTGAAATAGTGTGTTTCATTTTTTTTATCGCGGTGATTTTAAAATTGCGAGTGCGCGCGGTCATCTTCGGAATTAAAAAGCCATCCAGAAAAAAATGCTAGTGGAAACTACTGTCATAAGTACACAAGGAAGACTCAGGTATAATAAACTATGATCTGCATCGTTCTGGTTTAACCAATTATTACGTATGGGTTTTATCGAGTGAACAGTGTCAAATAAAAGAAAAAATATCTTCATACAGGTCATATTTTTTAAAGCTGAAATTTAATGACTCGTTGTTATAGTTTTTGAAACATATTTCTGTTGACTATTACTAGCAGATATGAAAGCATATGAGGTTTATGGTTAAAGTTTCTATTTCAACTACTGTTTGTTCATAAATCATGTTAGCATTTATTCTATTACGGGAAATGTGCAACTGCATTCTTATTATTTGACAACAACGATGACCAGTGATGTAGTTGCTTCTTTCATTTTGTCAGTAAGTCCTGAATACTACCGTCTTTATAAGTATTCTTTTCCTATATTTTGTCCAAAACCAAGTTCAATGACCTTGAATTGTCTCAAGTAATCAGAATGAGGGAGGGATAGGACAGCAGAATTTCTTATGTGCATTTATGATGCTGGATTATTGAAAAAAAAAATAGAATAAACCCAAACTAATGTGTCGTATACCTCAGACCATTTGAAAAGATAAATTAACCTGCTCTTAAAAACACTTATTATGCAATTGATAGTTTTCATACGTATCTTGCTGTTACCGCTCATAACCTCATTTTATCTTATAATATTTTATCATACGTGTCTTTAGAATACTGCCCTAATAACAGATGCTTGAACTAGTTTATTCTCAACAGTGAGTGTTTCTATGCTACGCTCGAAAGATTTTAAAGGACTAATTAACATCACCTATTAAGATTCAAATTTGGACCCCCTATTAAGAAACAAATATTTTATAGAAACAATTTAAATTTCCTTTTTGGAACAATTGTGGTATTACGAATCACTGATGTAAAATTAAGAACACAACTCTGAATGAACTCACACTACTATAAAAAGTGACAGTAACAGATCCTTTTTCTTCTTTTAGTGAAAGCGGCAACCATGAGCCCAGCTTGCCTACGTCACGAGAGGGTTTTTGGCTTTATATCTAGGCCTGTTAGAGTATCCCGGGGGCCTCGTTTCTACCCAATTCTATATTTGTATCAGTGTGTGTCTCTGTTGCGGCGTACAGCTATCAGTGTCATTTGCCTGTGTCACCGTAGTGCACGGCATTGAGTGTAAACTAGCGCCAGATATTCATAAATAGCGTACGAAAAATAATGCTATTCATTTTCTCCCCGCCAATTTCTCTTCAACCACTGGCACCTAATATTTTACACACACAGTCAGTTTTTATGCTGATTTTAAATATGTATATCTCTTCTACATCTGAGTGTCCACTTGAAATAGTGTTACGTGTAAACCAATGTTTACCGACTTCTGCTGTACCCCACCACAAATAGAAAAAAGAAAAAAAAAGAAAAAAAAAGCAATTCCCGCAATAACTAGGTGAATGTATTCCCTGTGCGATGCACATGTGTCGCAAACGACGTATTGGGATGTGAAAGTAGCGCTTCACCCATTCTCGATTTACGAACGATGTGAGTGGGGTGGTTCTTTCCACACTCGACCGCCTTTACTTTCCAAAGTGACCAGGAGGAGTACCAAGGACTTCTGATTCTGATACTCAATTTGACAGGAGGCTGATTGCACGGGGGAGTTAATTATTCTATGCCACATATTTCAACATAATACTAAGAAGTTAATTAATTGGAATACAAGTTTGTTTACTTTATTAACGGCAGTAAGAATACAATAACAAAAATAAATATAAGGGTGAGTCAACTGAAAGTGAGCGAAGGTGATTGATCATGTAGAAAAATATTTATTCTATATTTTTAAAGAAATCACTTTCAACATTGTGGCATTTATCAAATTGTTAGTCAGGTTGACAAATGCCACAATGCTGCAAATGATTTCCTTAAAAAAAAAACACATAGAAGTAAAACTGTTTGACAAAATCACCTTGGCTCACTTTCAATTGACTAGCCCTTAAACTTTTGCTTATGTTGAGCAAATAAAGGAGCAAACAATTTTTAAATATATAAGGTGATTAAAAAATGAATGCATTAAATTGCGTGATGAATTAATCAGACCGAAACAGAAAAAAGGTCTATTTAAAGAACTTTTTTAAGGCATGCGTAGTTTCAGAGCTAGAGGGAGTTCAAAGTTATTACAGCAGCGCTACAGATGACGTCATATCTTGACAAATAATGACAAAGACGTGTCAGTTATCAAATCACAGCGGAAGTAGTTACCAACACATCTAGTTCATTGAAGTTTATGATTGAAGATTGCAGCTTAGGAGACTTTTATGCTTACGTATTGCGAGATGTTAAGTTCTTGACAATGAATTATTCTTTACCTCCGCTACCGTCTCTGCCACCCGGCCAGCTGACAGCTAGCGACATTTTAAGGTACACAAGATGCTATGCAGACTTTGACCCCTTGATATTTCTAAACTGGCGAAGTAGTGCACTCTGCTATTTTATCTTTACACTTGAAGAGTAAACAGCCACCAAACGAAGTCTGATCCCAAACTTCACTGTAAGTTCAATTTTACAACTTTCATTTTTTTTAATGCTGCTTTATTGGAAGATATTCTTATTTGAATTTGCGATTAGTTCTTACAAATCGAGTGTACTCGATTCACTACTGACTAATACCTTGGACGTCGTATAAAATTGTTCACAAAATGACGTTGGTACAATTAATTTGTTCTAGTCCATGCAGAACGTATTATAAGTAATTGAAGTTCAGGAATTTTGCGTGCCGCCATATGCATAACGCGAAAACTATTGGACGGGGATAAAAAAAAAACCACACATTTCGCTAAGCGTACATAATCTACAGAAACGGCACTAACATTTACATATGATTCATATTTCGCGATCCTCCCTTCTAACAATATTTTCTGTGGACCGATGGAGTTGAGGAAAAGACTGTTTAAATATATTCTTGGAGTACAGTGAGCGGCAACGTAAACTTTATGAGAAAGTAATAAAATAAATGCCCTTGAATCTGGACATGGAAATCAATTGGCAAAATAAGCTGCAGATAGGCGATCCGTAGTAAAAAAGTACTGCATACATACGAACTATATTGGAGACAATAAGAAACTGATTAGGGCATTAGTTACGCGGTGCTTGTATAAATATAAATTGAACGTATGGTTGAAGGGAATAGAGGAAGACGAAGAAGAATGCAATTACTGACAATATAAGATAAATAGTACGTTAAGACAGAAATAAAAGCGTACATGGAGAGGGCTAAACTTGATGGAGGATCTACCGCTCTTGCAAAACATTAGTGATGTTTATTATTCAGTGGTAGGGGAGTTGGGAACTGGTTGTAACAAAGCTAACAACTTTCAGAAGGAGGGCGTTTCATGATCATTCGCAGTCGTTCATTCCAATCATTCAGCGTGAATAAACGTTTTCTTCTTTAGTTATGGCGTATTGTGTGTGTTTGTTTAAAGGAGATAAGGAAATATGACCTCTCTGAAATATTGAATTATTGATTAATATGTAGTGGGATAATTAAGTGAGGTTAACAGTGTGAGAGAGAACAGATTCGAAGACTCTAGACGTGTCGAACTAGAACTTGAAAGCCGGAAAAATGACTGCCGCTGTATAAGGGAGGTTGTAACAAAGTGGATCTAGTTGTAACGAAGTCTAGCAGATTCCAGTTACTTTCAAAAGAGTTATGACATGATAGTCTTAATATTCTTGTATAAATCAAACAAATGTAATTTTATTTCACATGTATAGTCTCATATTTTGTTCACGTGAAACACCAAAAGCCAGACTTAGTTAAACATCCGGACTAATCCTAGAAGGTAAATAGATGAGCTCATGTGTGTTCGAATGTACAGATAATTATAATTTTCAGTCTACCTTCGAACGCTACAACTTACCGGGGCTAGTTGTAACATTCGTAAAATTTTTGACTGCGTTATAAGTATTAGTTTTAACATATACTTAATCTATATATATAGCGAGAGAGAGAAAGAGGGAGGAAAAAAAAGACCGTTGCTTGCAACAGATATAAAAATATGATTTAATGGGTCTCTTTCGCAACCACATGTAGAAGAATAAAAAAAAATTACAACCACACTAGATGGTTATAAAATACGATTTAATGACACGTTTACCGAAGAAGTTTGAGAAACTCTCATTACAGACATGAGACTAACACTTCTGTTGAACAGCATGAATGTGAATATTTTCCTGAAGAGTGAGAGACGAAGAAAACAACGTTGGCTCTCTCAGAGAAACTGCGATTCTAAATCTGAAGAAAATGAATGCTCTGCTATTAATTTAACAAGTGTTTCCAGGAGTCACGTGCGTGGCAATAAAAGAAATAAGAGTAGATGTTCGTACGCCTTTAGCTTGATTTTTTTTTTTATAAACAGCTGTAAAGTGAGCCCTTTGACCATATTTGGTTTCTTCGTTGAGTGTGATTTGCTATATTCTGATTGAATATGGATGTACGTCATTAGATATCCATAGTTAAGCACAGCATGTATTTTATTGTAGAATATTACACATACAGAATAAACAAGTTTCGAAGAGTATTTCGAAACGGTGAAATAGTAATAGGATCAAGAAAGAAACCCTCTAAGTTAGATTTCGTATAAAATACCTCACTTTTGCACTAGATTTCACAGATTTATTTGAATAGACCAGCCATAAGATAGTGTTTTAATTATACTTCTCAACGTGTAACAGTGAGAGTTAAAATTTAATTCATTGCGAAATGAGCAGGTTTTTTTTTTTTTACTACCTTGTTTAACAGCCATAGCGCTTCGCCCTACATGGTTAGAATTATTAATACTCTAATCACGACAGAAGAAACCACAGGATCGAAACCATATGGGCTGAGATTAAACCAATTTACCAGTGATATTGTACAGGACACGCCTACAGACTGACTTTCCTGACAAAAGACAATAACTTGTATTTTTTTCAGCACGAAATATTGGAAACATGGACAAACTTATGTACGAATACGATGTATCTTTATGTACGATGATTTCTTTCGTGTTGTTCACAAGATAAGGAATAACATACTGAATTACAGGATGGATACAAAATGAAGCATGTGAAAACAAATACAACTTTATTGAACATGCTTTTAGAAACACTTCCATTTCTTCTACATTCATCATTTGGTGTCAAGAATTATATTCAAGGGAAAATTAAAGCGAATAGATTAACTTAAAATTTATCACTATGAGATCACCTTGTAACTATGCAATCCAACAACAAATATGAAAATAGACAAAAAATAGTGTATATTTTGCAATAGGAATTATTAGGAACATTATGAAGAGTATAGAATAAATCTTGGCTTTGTAAATGTTCTGGTTTAGCAGTAATTTGGAATAAAAGACTAATTTTTCGACTGTTTCGAACCATATTTCTTCGTACTTCATTGTTTCTTTTTAGTTGCACTACCTAGTGGTAAACTTCTCATGCGCAGTTGTTTCCATTCTATATATTAATGACGGCCCAATTTTATTATGGGAAGAGCATTTTATAGAAGACGTTAAGACTACCAATACCCAAAATGTTTTGAGCAACAACTCTATACGATCATTTATATTTTAACCCAATATTTACAGTTACGTAATAACTGAAAGGCAAATATAAGGCATTAAATAAATAAATAAACAAATAATATGAAAAAAAATGTTCAAAAGAGGGTCTAAATCTTGATTCCTTGTCCGCGTATGGTTTCAAAACTCGCTCATTCCATTTCTGCGTTTTTAAAATTAGCGTATAGGTAGTCGTTTTTACTTAACTGCCGGTGATTCCAAAATTTTATTTTGTGACGTGTTATAGATTTTTAATTAGTATGTAATATCTGAGAACTCGCCAGTTTTGCTACCCTATTTTTGGTATTTCTAAAAATGTTTGAAAATGAACTAAGCGATTTTTGGATAAGAGATAAAATTAATTTTAGCGAGTTTTGGAATCATACTCTTCAATTATCCTCCTAACAATGTCTCGGTCTTCCCAACTACAATGGAACATGATCTTCATTTTCTCCCTCATCCGAGCTACATGATCCGTCTATCTTAACTGTCGTAATTTCATTACTTGTATAATACCGGATGAGTAGAGTCTATGAAGTTTTTCATTATGCAGTCTCATCCATTTTCCAGTCATCTCATCACGTCTCAAGGCATTAATTTTAAATATTCGCAATTTCCCAGAGTCGTACATAAATTAATACAAAACAAAAAAAGTTTTATTTATTTTCCATTTCACCTTTCTTGACATTTATCGCAAGGTTTAGGAGCTTCTGCACTAAATAAAAACATGCGTTCATTACGTTGCTCGATATTAAGCGACGGTTATTTTTTCGTGACCTTGTTTGTCCTTGTTACATTTTGACAAACACAAAATATGTGTTACCAGTTATCACTTTTGAATTTTCTTCAAAATAATTTTGGTCACGTTCGCTTAAATTTTCCCTTTGCTCTTTCAAGCTAAAGCAGGATTCCTGTTATATGGTAACGAATACACAATTTTAATGCTCTAGAAACATAATAGTACCAGTCACAAATTAAGAGTTGATAGTTCAAAAGTCTCACATCAATTCAAACAAGTCTTCTTATAAATGCTTCGGAGTAGTTGCTCAGTTTAATCAGGCTGAGCTGGTATCTACTAAGGCGCAACAGACGTTACTTATTTCTGGAGGAAGGACGTAGAATTTTAATTTTATTTATGTCATTTAGGCATCTCGGGTTCAGGGAGAGAAAGGATGTGGCCTCTATACTAAAGGCACTGCCCAAGAATAAGACTGAGGGAAATTCTGGAAAGAGGTAACTTGAATGTATAAATCAAATTATAATTGGGAAAGAACATAAAATGAGGTTACTGACAATCGGTGCTTATTGGATTGAATGTTGAAAAGTAAGTATGCTTACTTTTTTTTTTTCTAATACATATACAACTAGTTCCCGTAGTTTGCAACATTTTGACGAAAGCATGCCGAAGAATGGAGCTGTTCTCAACAGCTTGTTTTATGTATTAAAAAAAATGTTTTATTATACAACAAAACAATATTAAAACAAACATATTGTTTTATATAACAATTAAAATGCAGAACGCAGTTTCCATTTGAAACAACTCGAAATCTCTTCGGTATGATTCAAGGCACCAATCCGGCATTCGGTGCGGCAAGGTAACCAAGGGAATACTTCAGGCAGAATGTCTGGCGTGAGGAGAATATAAACCTTCGTCACTAAACACGGGGCTAAGTAAACGAACAAAATCTATATTATTGTAGGGTTTTTTTTTTTGTGTGTAACTTTCATGAGGATGATACGTAAAATTATTCACATGTTTAGCATACGAAACTGAAATACCAGGAATTGTAGCGACACGAAATTTACGGCAGAGAATCAACTTTGGAATGTGGCCTTGAGTTTTAGAGGTAAACACTTCATATGCAGTGATATAGTACTTTAGTAAATGCAGAGCGCAAAATGCAAATCTACCAACAATTTGTGATATTTTTCCAGCTGTTTATTTTCCTAACGGCAAAACACACATGCCTATCTCACAAAACAACATTCATGCATATAAGTTCGAAGCTCTACCTTAAATGTTCTTTTATTTAGAAGAAAAATTAAAGAGAGAGACTGAAACATTGTCAATAAATTTGTGACTTTTCTTTTCCAGTAGCCTATGTGCTGGAAATCAGTACAAGTGAAAATTTAATTTCGTTATCAATAATGTTATGAACATTTAGGCCAGAGCTTTACAACTACATATCATACCTCTCTTTTAAGAGGGCAACTAAGTCCAACAACGAGGTGATTTTCGTCATGATGTCATATTACTAACAATGACAACGGAACACACGTTCAGGTCGGCACGTTAAGCCGAGATACTGCTCACTGCTCCGTGCTAGAGATTGTACGAAAAACCGAGTTTACAAGTTGCCAACTCCTCTTTCGCAAAAGTTAGCTCCGAGGCAGAGAAACTTGCTACACTTTGTCGAGTGCATTTGATTGATTACTTACCTTAGGCACAAAGCAGTAAAAGAGAAGCTCATTCACCCATAAATCTTGCATACTTTGCAACGACCATTTCGCAAAACAGGTTGGTCTAAGTGTATGGAGTGCTTTCATGACCCTCTTCCATTTTCATTATTGCGATTAACAAAAGGTCGGCTCTATTCAAATAACACTAATCATTTCTGCATCCCCACCTTAGTTTTTGCCACCGCCAAATACGTAGATTTTTTTTTACTCTATAGTTATGGTCTTTATGACTCAGGCCAAAATAGTCAGGGAAAGAATGTAAGAAGAAAGTCGGCCAGAGCCTAGTTAAAACAAACTGGTGAGCTTCTAAGAACGAGACCTACAGTTTTCGCAAAGTTGACTCCGAAACACTCCGTTCAGGAGACCCCGGCGGGAATTGAACCCGCGATCACGCACACAGAAATCGAGCGCTTTAACTCTCGGCTACCCCGAGGTCAGGGCCTAGTTAGGAGGCACAAGACTGGCGTTAACTTGATCTGACTGAGGCAAAATCCTGGATATCCCTAAGTAAGGATGACTGACCGCTGGGTGCGAATCAAGGAGCTTCCGAGGTTTGGGAAACAGCTTACAGCCTCTCAAGGCCACATCCGCAAACATACCTCTTCTTTGCCGTAGAAGATATAAGGAAGGTAGAGAATTTCAATGTTTCAAGGTATCAATCATCCCAGCATACCCTTAATGTGATAGGAAGGAAAACTAGAGAAATCGTACTCAGCCTGAGCACGAATTCTTGGTTAGCATGAAGAGGACAAATATTTAATAGCACTCAGGCACAAGTAATAGTAAATTAACATTTTGATGCGGATATATAAATGAATATCCACATCCGCACAAAGTTATAGCACTTAAGTAATATGTCACATTTCTTTTTCAGAAATACCTACTTTAAAATGACTGAACAAAAACACTTCCAAATAATTTCAAGAACTGACAACACATTTCACTGTTATGTGTAACACAATGTTTTAATGCTGTAATTGTTTTATCTTTCTTGGGCGAATTAAAGCAGCATATAGTTTTTGTATTGGGTACCACAAAGTGCTGCTACCGTTACAGTGACAGCACTTTGTGGTACCCAATACCCCACTTTGAAAATTCTGGAAAATTCTTGGATTTTCAAAATTTCTCAAATTTTCCCAAAAAAAAGAGCCGGAATGTTGTGTTTTTCGTGAATTTTGAAAAATTTCTCGAAAATCCGGGATTTTTTTATTTTAAAAAATTTCCCGAAAATCCATAATTTTTGGAAAATTTGACAAATATTAAAAATCCAGGATTTTAGGGAAAATTTTCAAAAACTTACAATTTTCAAAATTAACTAAAAACACAACATTCCTGCAATTTTTGGAAAATTAAAAAAAAAGTGAAAATCCAGGAAATTTCCCGAACATCCGTGGATTTTAAATGTTTCGTAAATAGAACTTTGAGAGATGTAGAACACGTTGCAGAAAACCGCATGCATCTATCTCATATAGTTTACGCGCTATGAATCATTGTAACGGTAGCAGGACTTTGTGTGGACACCCTGTTCCTGGTATGTAAATGCTTATGTTTTATCAGTTGCGCGATTTTTTCGCCTATGTATTAAAATAGTCAGAATAGTTGTTCTGGTCACTTCGGTCCACGGAGTAACTGTCTTATTTTTTTTTAAAGACATCCACATAGATGTACCTACTGAAAAGTTCAGAACACTTTTGGCAAGTGTTGTTTTCATATATTGCCAAATGGAAAGGAAAGTCAGAGTATGTAATAAACTACGAATAGCAACAGAAGCAACCTTGCTCAAATTAGTCAAGCCACAGTGAAACTTCTCTCTCTCTCTCTCTTTATATATATATATATATATATATATAGCGAACTGAAACCAATTGAACATGACTCTGCAATGATCGAAGGATAACCGAGTTCACCTTCTGTGCACGTGGTGACAGGTTCAAGTCCCGCCGGGGTCTATTGAATCGAGTGGTTCGGAGCTCACTTTACCAAACACTGTAGGTTCCTTAGACGCTCACCAGCTCGTTTAGGACGTTAATATCAACTCAAACAAGCCAAATGAACATTAGGAATAACAAACAAAATCTATGTAAAGATATAGTATCGCGACAGGCGGAAGATCTGGAGATTTTGCTGGCCAGGGTAACACGTTCACTCTCCAAGAGCATAATGGGCCGTATTTGCGGTATGGGAAACGAGTTTTATCATCCTGAAACAGGATTTCTCTCAATATCGTTCATAAAGGGTATCACAACGGATTCGGTCACTATTCTGATGTAAACTTCCGCCGTCATGGTGTTGGGAAAACGATCGAGGATGGTTCTGTTAACATAGAAACATAATGCTGTGGTCGGTCTGGGGCGTCGACAATGGATGTAGCTTGCCAATAAACGTTCACTACACTGCCGCCTCATTCATGCACGTCCATCACTGTGTCCAGGCAGAAACAGCTCTCGTCTTAAATATCGTGGGTTCCATTCTGTCTTCAAATGGACTCCAGCGCAACAACACTAAAGACGCATTAACCAGGAGACAGGAGTGAACGGCAACCACACCACAGGACGTTTCACATGGAGGTTGTTTTCGGGTGGAATTGTGACGCTGGGTCTCACGAAGCCTCAAATTGTAGGAGCAGATAACCTCCGATCAGACACGGCCATCCTACGAATGCGTTAATTTTCTTCTGACACGAACAGAGCACAAGCGTCCACCTCGACCTTGTGGTAGCAGTGCCTGTGCCTTCTCGTGACATACCAAATTTTTTACGGTAGATAACACTTTGGTAAACTTTATTTTATATGGTCCATTTGAGTAACTATGGACTTCGGTCCGTCACGATGATTTGAAAACAATGAGTTTAAAAGCCACAAACATCCATGCCCCAGAGGAGATTCGAACCCGAAACCTGATGAACTCATTATTGCCGCAATCTTACGAAAGAAGAACCGCCCTCTCGAAGAGATATTACATGGCCTGATTCATATTGTGTTAACTGACATGAATATCGTCTTTACCTTTAAGGCATTCTGTATATACTCGTAGTACACATTACAACCGCCTGCCACAGTGGCACTAACATTTAGGAAGAACCCCTACGGGTCTTTCGGAACAGTTGATTCCTCATGCACAGTTGGACTTGCGTGTATAATTTTAGTGGTGACCTTTTAACTTGTATCAGTATAATACATCATGTAGATGCTGTCCAAGGTCCGTTCACATAGCACAACTCCATCTTGGTGAAGGGATTTCATTTTCAATCGGCGGTGTATTTATCTATAGTAGAGTTTTACCGTAATTTATGCTAACAAATTTTAACTTGAAACATTTTGATTATTCAGGGAATATCAAAGTCGAATAAGTAACTATACTAATCATAGGTGTTTCTTCAGTACGAATATAATTATAATTCATTTTTGCTTCAATATGGTATGCGTAACACTATCTAGACTTAGACGCCAGAGATTCAGAGGTCCTGGTATAACAAGCCTTATATACATTAAATTAACCTTTCTATACTTAGGTAGATGCTACGCTGTGGAACAGTGTCCTAACTGCAGTTGCAAATAGGACGCGTTAAGCAAGCTACAGTCAAATCTTTCATTTTATATTTCTCATCACCCTCATAATTGCACAAAGCACTCACATTCGTCACTTACTAAAGAAAATATCTTGGAGTTCTATATGTTTTGAATTCCCAGTTTGGTTCTCACACGTTAACATCATATTCAATTTTAGCTGTAATGTTGTCTTTGATCAGATCGATATTTGAAGTAATTTAGTAGAAAATACACTACACCTTACCTTCAAAAATTGAGTAAACTGGAAATCCATTGGCGCAAATTAACATTAAGTATAATGGAGCGTAGTAGTCAATTAGAAAGCAAAATGCTTTCTGCTTAACTTTAATAGCACAATATCAGCACACTATTACGTTAAAGATCTTGACATGTATACAATCCGAATAAAGTTCCAAGTAGAACGTACTTACTTTCTTTTTTAAAAAGAAATACATCTTAATGAGATAAACGATACCATAATTCTAACACTAGTATAACACACCCACCTTAAATAATTCCCATAACCAATTATTGGCGTGATATGAACAACTGAATTTGTTCAGAAAATAATGTAATTGTTTGATTGTTCGTTGTATGTTTCAGTATAATATACAGCAGAGCAACACTAGCTAATTAATTAGTGAAAGTTCAGTCTAAATCAGATATATGTAATGTCACCTGTAATTGTAAATTTATTTAATCAGCATGATGTATTTACCTGGCATAAGAAGTCAGCATGATCACAATATATTAAAGCCTATACCATAAAATATTTTATATGCTATTGTCTTTAATATACTGTAGTTACTCTTCTGAAAAATGGAATAAATGTAAAAACCTACAGGATTTATAATATTCATAGGTACTAAACCGGGTTCATGTTCGGCGAGCGGAGTGGCCAGGCCAATCAGATACGGAATGCTCCTGTATTCATAATTTCCTAACACTCATAAATCTGTAGGATTTTGCATTGATTTGTTGTCTTCTTGTAGGCGATTGATGGTCACGAACGGATACGTATATTCAAACAGGAAAACATAGCTAGGCCCGGTAAATGATGTTCTGCAGACTAGCAGAGATTCTACCATGTGCATGTCGAACATCATTGCCAGACTACTGACATGTTATTTTTAAGATTGATCGTTTTTCTTGTTCTTCACCAGTCCCAAACGCATCTATCCGTTCACAATAACTGGATACATAACTCGTTTGACTCGGCAATCCGGCGTCAATCGTATAAATGCAGATGCTTTTTGCCCGAGGAGGAGCCAAGAGTTCTGCCCCATATTAGGAGTGAGACTGGTAGGTGAACGACTACAATAGCTTATGAAAGCAATTCAATGCCGTATAGCCGTCGCGGAAATGTTTCTAGTATTTTTTGCCCAGTCGACAGTAATATGCTCCGGTGTCATCCAGGAGGTTAGATCAAATAAATTGAACAAACCTCAGCAGCCACGATACACTTTTGGCACTGTAAACTGAGAAGTGCATTGTCTTCCATCATCTACAAGACTGACTGATCCACTAGTCGTTCCTCTATTATCGTTCTCTTTAGAGTCAGTCAATTCTAGTTGTTTTTGTTATATTAACAATCAAACAGTGTCTGTATGGTCGGAACGGAGGTTCTCGTTCTACTAATGAGAATTCGCGACCACGAACATCATGTTATTCCTGAGCAAATTTTATGACAAAAATAATATTTGTAACTTTCCTCTCATGCATCCTTTTCTAGATAAGAGAGATTAGTTAAATTGAGTCCGGCTCGGTTAACAGTTGAATAATCTGACCTATAGCGGTGCAATACAACACGCTACTCGTCTGATTGAACGAGAACTGAGATAAAACATATCCGGATTTATACATATTGATGCAAAACTATCATTAAAACTATTAGGACCACAAATATTGCGCGAAACGAAACTATTTGTTATACAATTACATTAGTACTTAATAACCTTCCAAATATAAGATGTAGTGAATGAAATTGGATATAGTAATTACGATATAATGAATGAAGCGCTGCACATCTGACATTTTTACCCCCCTTACCCTGCTGAATTACTAACTCAGCTAGATAAACATCTAAATTTTAAAAAATCTAATTGGAATGTATTAATCTGGAAGTTGAACTATTGCGTTGTTATATGGCACACACCCGGTGGAACAAGAACAAAAATTTCAAAATTCTCATGACCGCAAGCACGGCAAGTAATGGAACTATTTGATATTGGTCTGCACATATGGCCGTTTTCACGATACGAAGTAGTGAATAAATTTAGAACATTACATTTTCCCATCATTTACCGAGTCCTCTGATTTTCTTTAGGAGTTATCCACAAATCAAATATTAGCGTTTGTTTTATGCAGATATCATGATCAGTGTTAGTGGTATTGATCCAGAATTATAATTCATTTTCGCATTGGCTTAAGTACTACAATAAACCACCCAATGCCAATTATTTAGCTACAATAATAATTTGACTCAACTAGACATGCCAACATATTGGACATTTAAAACGAAGTTTTACTTGTGGTTTCCGAAACATCAAATGTCTAATGATGTTTTTAAACCCACTCTTACATTTCAAATCTGCAATTACAAGTAGAAGTATTTTTCGACACGAAACAATACAGAATAACTACAACCTACTTAGACACTTAAAAATCCTACGAGAAACAATGCATTCAAACATTAAATAATTCATTTACGGTCACATCAACTGATTTACAACATGATTTCATTAATGTCAAGAAAATTATATGTTACAAGTAGATAATCATAAATAGAGCGATAAAGCATTAACAGGAGTGATAAAACACTGAGAATTTCATCAAATAAAAATGTTACAATGACTTAAGCAATTACTGTTTTCCATTATGGAAGCCGTAACAGAAGATAGAAGACTTTGTATTTAAAATCAATATAGTCACCTGTCACCGCTTATATTAAAAATCTTTAAATGCTCATCACGCACATATTATGGATTCCGAAGAATTTACGATCTGACCTCTGGACAACCTTGTTTTCGTTTATCATGTTGTGGATAACATATATTCCTTTAGTCTCCTATACAAGCATCTTGAAACAGGGCCATTAAAATTAAGTTAACGAATTGATGATGGCTGCTGTATATGAAGATATTAATTTAATAGAACACAGAAAAAATAAGATGACCACTGTCTTTTAATATACTCTGAGTCTCATCAGTTATGTTCGCACTACATATTTTAGTGTGACAGTTCTACCTATGCCCGGTTGGGAAAAACACATCCCAGTAAGAGAAAAACGGACATCGTCGAAGATGGAACCAAGGTTACACGGCTGACCTAACGCCTTAGACCACACGCCTACCTGGTCGGCTCGCTCATCTTTCTACAACCAAAGGACACACTGCAGTATATCTTGCATCTAGCTGTTTTTCTTTTCACAGAAAAACAGGTAAGTGAATTTGGAACGTACTTAATACTAAAGTGTTACATGCACTAAGTGCTTCATGACTGTAACTGTCCAAAAGACTTTAAAATATTCATTCATCCCCTCTCATTACCTTTGCCATCGTGACTAGAGGAGGTATTTTCAAATTGCCGATATAATAATGTTATAATAATTTAGTAACAAGACTATTTTGAGAAAAAAATATTACGTCACTTTTGCAGTCTTGTGAAGGCAATTCATTTTTTTCAGACAGTCTATTCTATTGCGGCACGCTATTCGATTTTTATTACATATAATTTTGAAAACAAAGTACAGTAGGAATTCCATAAAATCCTATAAATAGTAAGATATTTTCCTTGATGTTAAAAAATTGAGGGGGAGGGGATGATTACTCGCATGAAAAGAAGCACATTTGAAGAAATATCGAAACATACGTATATTCGGAGATAGAGGCGCCCAAATGAGACCAAGTATCGTCACAATTAATTTAATATTTCGACACATAACAACGTAAGCCTTGTAGACTATGGAAATTACAATCGAAGTTGTACTCAAAGAAAGTAACTGAGCAAAGTTCGCGATTGAGAAGTGCAGCGAACAGGATATACATATGCTTGAATACCGCGCAACGTCGATTCCATTAGATTGAAATGTCTTTGTGGGGAATCTCCTCTAAGATGCTCCCTCTCAGGAGTGTACCCACCCCGTGCCCCCCAAATAGTGCATGTGCCCCTCCAAATGAAAATTGGGACAATATACTAGATAAAGTAAGTTTCAGGCACTTCGTATACGATTCCTGTAGGTCAGCCCATCTGATATCGTTCAACCTGGCTGCAAAATAATATTTATAATCCTTGTATAAGAATAGTTCAAAACAAGTATTATTATTATCTTTTTTTTACCAATCTATTAATTAATGGCAGTCATTTTTGTATTGTGTCGCATGCCAAAATTTGTGTTAGCAGACGTTTACGGAAAATGTAGTAAACCTGCGGACGGACACAGACTGGTTTATCATAGGACATTTAAACAAAAACAATTCCTTCCTTTAAAATCCGCTTACTAATTTCAATCTTCTGCATAAAAAAACTTAAAACGTCATCGAACTGGTCAAAATGGTATACAAATGTGATTGTTGAAATAGAAACAAATCCGGTTTTCAGGGCACAAATCCGGAAGGGATTGAATATCAAAGTTGATTTTTTGTGCACATATAAAGTACTGTATTTTCACGATTTATATATGCTTCCTTATTTTTTTATGAATATCTGAAAATCCAAAAATTCGTATTTTATACAAATTGGAGGTCCAATGTCTCTGGTGGAACAAAATATAAAAATCAATTTTGTTTCATAAGTTATACATTTATGTCAGAAGAAACTACGATAAAAAATGAACTTTGATATTTGAATTTGAAGCGAGCCATAAATTTGCAAATGCTCATGCGCGTTTTGTCCAATTTTATATTACCACGAGAGTGTCAAAGAAAGATTTGAATACGTAAAGTAGACCCTGAAATATCCTTGTAAGAAAGTTTATTTTATATCGTACATCCAGTGTTTAGTTGGCAACATAGCTGCTCCGCATTTCCACTCTGTCTATTTTAAAATTTTATTATGCACCCAAGCCTTTTGCAAAACGTTGTCATCTTTCTATATGTGTGTGAAGTGCTTATACAGCTTAAATTATCATTAAAGTACTTAGTAAATCGTTCTTCATAAGTCTGATGGTAATATAGAATATTTCTTTTAACAACCATTCTTTATACGAGTTACCAAAGCACGCACGAGCATTATTCATCCCCAATTTACAAAGCTGTAACCTCCTACAAACTCAAATATCAAAGTTTAAATTTCTATTGTAGTTTCTGCTTACGTAAAAGAATAATGGGTGAAAAAAATAGTTTTTTATATTTTGTCCCACCAGAGATATTGGGCCTCCAATATGCTTAAAATACAAAATTTTGGATTTTCAAAAATTCATGAAATATTAAGGAAACGTAAGCCTTTACATTATGTTTACCTTCAATATACTTTGATATGCAATCGTATACAAAAAATCAACTATATACAAATATTCAACCCTTCCGGGCGAAAAAGGGTCCTGAAAACCGGAACTGTTTCTATTTCGACCATCATATTTGCTTACCATTTGACTAGTTCGATAACG
>JAGDQP010011671.1:0-11613 GCA_022664845.1 Lepisma saccharinum
AATCTCAGCTATAGACATGCGACAATCTTTATGTCCATAGCTGTACCAGACTCAAATTTAATAATCTATCTAACGTGCTAGAGCTTGTAATTGCGACATTCATTTCATAGTTAAAAATTGTTTTGGAGTAAGCATTTATGTCTGTCTTCTTAAAAATATAAAAAAGTGTAATAACTTTTTAAGAGTTTTAGTGATAACGTTTATCACCAGGATTAGTGAATTTGTAAGTTATGAGAGATAATAGTCTTTATTTCTAACACTGTTGGTTTTCGTTTGTCTGTTGTTTCCCGAGCTGTCGAGGAACAGGTAGAATTGCTGTCTCTTCACTGTTGTGTGAATCTTGGATCGGATTGGGATCTGGTTGACGTTGCTCTGTGAGAATGAAGTTGCTGCGGTTGCTGTGATAGCTCCTGGTCATGCTCCTGAAACCATGATTGCACCGTTTTTGCAGCGTGACAGGGTGCCAAATCATCTTGGTAGATGCCATCACCATCCGGGAACAATGTATGGCCATGGGTAGAACCTGGTCCCCCAAAATGGCTTCATACGCCTTAGCAATCATCATTCCATGCAGGGCTATGATGGGACCTGCAGAAAACCACGATATCACTGCCCATACTGTAACAGAACCACCCCCATGCTTTACAGTTGGGCGCAGACAGTCTGGATCACAGGCCTGCGACGGTGTTCTCCATACGTAAACACGACCGGTTGTTGGAAACAAGGTGTAGGTCGATTCATCTGAATACATTACGTGTTTCCACTGATCAAGCGTCCACTCCTTGTGGTCCTTGCACCACTGGATACGCCGCTTCGCATTTACTGCTGTGACCAGAGGTTTGGCGATCGTGGCCCTGCCATGAATTTTTATTTTATAAAGTTCCCGTCGCACTGTTTTTTATGAAACCGGGTTCTGTAGGCCGGAATTGAGTTCAGACGTAATTTTCATTGCAGTGGTCTGCTTTTTAGCTGCTACAATCCGTTTTAATGCCCTCCTGTCCCTATCGGACAGGATTGTCTTTCGACCACTGTTGTGCTTTGCAGACGTTGTTTGCCCATGCATTGTGTATGCCCTCGTGACATTGGACACAGTGCCTGTCGATACCCCAACAATGGTCGCCACTGTTGTCACTGAAGCTCCAACCAGACGAGCACCAACGATCATGCCTCTTTGGAAATCTATCAGGTCGCCCATTTTACCGCACCACTTGCACACCACGACACTCACAGGTGAACTGGGTACTGCTGACGGAAGACGAAGGTCCACATGACACATTGAAAACAAAACACGATCGGCAACCGCAAAACGTGGTGTACAGTGGCGGGCCACACTTACGTGTCCTGTCTGACGTGTTTTTAGATTTTTTGTCCAACCCCTGTATATATTGATAAATTTCAATGTTTAATTCTTGCTTTCCGAATGACATATGTTTACATACACACACATGTTAATTTTCTTGTATATTTCAAATAAACGCGGAATTCACGATTTTCTAAGTTTATAGCGATAACTTTTAATGTATTATTATTATGATCTACTTGTTTGAAAGTTCTTATTATTGAATAAAAAAGGAATATGGAAATTATTTTCTTGAGTCCATAGCGTCTACGTGAATAGCCGAAAGGGTGATTTGATATTAGGTAATTCAGAGGAAGCAAAAACACTGAATTTTCTATGGAACGTTAAGAACGTTACACCTTTTTCAGAGGTGAAGATGGTCAAGAAGTATTTGAAATGCTTTTTTGGTAGAGGAAATTGTAAAAACATCTGGTACTTCCGTAAACAATTCTAAGCGAGCATTTGAGTAGGACCAGTGGAGATTTGTTTCAATATACTATGTATTTTGTATTGCTATAACTATAACAAACTTAACTTGGCAGCAAACCAAGAATTTGATTACGGATAGGTTTATTACCAATGTTTTGAAACAGGAATTGATAAGGAAACGAATTTTTCGAGAAATGACGTATAAAGAAAATGTTTTCAGATACATAGATTCCATTTGTTTATATGTGTTTCGGTGATTGGTTGCGTTGATACCGAAGATCAGTTGATTGAAATTATTGTGAATGGAAGGGATCCGTCTTTTCTTTTTAATAGTTTTCGTGGTCATTTGCCTGGTTCAATACTTGAAATGAAACCAACTAAATGATTTCGAAAGGTATAAACGTGAAAAAGATTATTATTTTAAGCAACAAAGAGGTCCACGATTTTGGAAACAATTTTCCAAACAAAAGTAGGATTTGTTGACAAATGTACGGAAGGAATATCAGAGTGTTTATGATGTTAAGCAAAATACTGGAGCTAATGCTGTAAACCAAATGCTAGATAAATTAGGAAAAACTCTGAATATTGTAAAAGAGAAAATAAAATAAAACCAAAGAGAATCATCAAGGCAGATGAATCAGAATTAGATTTGCCTATTACAATTGTTCCATCGTTTCTCGAAAATAGAATTGCTGCGTATGCGAAGGGAAGAATAATGGATGAACGTTATGATATTTGTATGGATTCGGGGTGTACGTTGAATTAAATTCAGGACAATTTCTTTCTAAACGTGATCATTTTCTAGTGAAAACAGAATGTGAAGCTGTTGAAATTATATCTGCCTTTTGGGAAATGTTTCGTTAGAATTTAACAACTAGACTGAAAGTGGCTATAGCAGGAGATGTTGGTTTTGTTGATTTTCGAATTGTTGAAATCTTCTTCGTGTCATTGTGTCAGCGAATAGTAGGGAATTATGTTCATCTAAATTCAGTTGTGTCTGATTATGTTTATCCTTCACCCAATATGGAAAAATGATTAGCTAATTTGTCTGGGTGTAATTGGTTTTCTAAACTCGGTGTTAGGAAGGCTTACAATGAAATTTAGTTCAACGAAACAAGTAGAGATAGTACAACTATTGTCACACCTATAGGGAGTTTATGATTTAAAGGATGCCAGTGCGTATTAAAACAGAGAATAGTATTTTGGCGAAGACAATGAAGAGTTTGTTAGGTTATTTGGTTGAATATGGAGTGAGAACGTACTTTGATGACATGTTGATAGCGAATGAAGACAACGTCTCTTATTTCAAAGCTATTAAGATGGTTTTCAATAAGATTAGAGAGAGCAGTATGACAATTTCCCCTCATAAGGTTGACTTGTGTAAAAATAAGATAAAATATTTAGGATTTGGGATGAATGGTAATGAAATGAAAATTGATAGTTCAAGAGTTGAAGCTATTAGAATTTGCCACCTCCTCGAAACCGAAAAGAGGTAATGAGAGTGTGTGGAATATACAACTTTTATGACAATGCATGCCTGAGTTGCAAATGATAATGGGTCCTTTCTTTGAATGAATTGAAGTCGACCAAACGCCCATTTGTTTGGGGAACTAGTCAACACAAATGTTTCGAAGAAATTAAAAATTTGTTTGAAAATAACGAAGTTCTCAAATTACCTAATCTTCGTGAGCGTTTCGTTGTTCATGTAGATGGGTCAGGCAAAGGTATTGCTGCTGTGTTATCCCACAGGGATAATAAAGGTGATTTAAGACCAGTAGCCTTTTACTCGAAACAATTATATGAGGCGGATAAACATCGTTCGATATACGAAATTGAATTTATTTCGTTGGTAAAAACACTTAGTAGGTTTCAACATTTTTTATTTAATGAATTCGACGTGCTAACTGAAATAGCGCTCTTTCATGGATTTTGAAAAAAAATCAAAAGGTTGTTGAAATACAGCTATCCCATTTCAAATTTCAAATTAAGTACATTCGGACTTTTGAAAATAAAAATCACAGATTTCTGTCAAGGGTTTATGACCCTTATCAATTTGACGTTGTCGAAGGTAATATTGGGCAGGAACTTTTGAGAAAAAAATTTGCAATGACCAATTTATGGAAATATCCTCTATTACATGAGTCTATGCAAGACCAGTAAAGGAAAGGTCAGGAATTGAATAAAATCATTTCCGAATTAGAACTGGGGAATGAGGTCAATGGTTATAGATTAGTAAAGGGAGTTTTACCTAAGAAAACTAGAGCGGTTAATAATTCTTGGAAGATTGTTGTTCCACAAATTTTGCAAAAGATTTTAAGATTCTTCTACAATGAAGTCTTATGTGGTGGTCATGAGGGGATTTACAGGACTACACTAAAGATCATGAGAGGATATACTAGGAATAAATTAGTAGAAAAAGTTAACGAATTTGTAAGATATTGCGAAGTATGTCAAAAGACCAAAGAATGTAATCAAAAAATTGATACTTTGGGATCTGAAATATTAGATAGGGTTGATAAGAACTGGATGGTTGATGTAATGGGACCTCTGCTGAGTTCTGAACAGTGCCCAAATATTTTAATATGTATAGACAATGCATCACGGTATTGGATGGTGGAGAAATTTCGAAAGTTGATGTCTCGTACTATTTGAAATAACTTGTATGAAATTTTCGGTAGGTACGGTTTTCCAGAAAGTCTGTCAACTGATAACACATCGGTTTTTGTATCTGAAGAATTTCAGAAGTTTCTATTTAGTCCGGGACTTTGTCGTATAAGAATCTGGCCTTATCACGCTGAGGCAAATGACTCAGGGATATATATATAAAAACATTAAAATGCTCAATGAGAGCTTATTTAATTCTTGTCAATCTAAGTGGGGGAGTAAATTACAGGAAATTTTAATGTCTTAAATTTGGCTGAACATGTTGGACTCAAATTTCCTTCTTCAGAGATGTTTTTCAATAGATCTTTGACTACTAAGTTGGAGAACAGGCGGAGAATTTTGGAAGATGTTTTAAGGAGAGTATAGAGTATTGATGTTTGGAAACAGGCTTTGAGAAACATGACAATATCGCGGAATAGAAGAAAGAAAATGTTCGAACGTTTGCGAAAACCGGTTACGTTAAAAGTAAATGATTTAAAGTTAATCAAATCTCATATAAAATCTTCTTTAAAAGATCGTATCGCAAAGAATCTCTGTAATAAATGGATTGGACCTTATAAGATAGATAGGTATCTGACACCTAATACGATTTTCGCTTCTGATGTGAACGATTCACATATAAAGATCCCATGTTACTGAGGTTAAACGTTATTTTCCTAGAAAGAATTAAATCATTGTAATGAAGTACAGTGATTTCCGTTTAAAATCTTTTCAAGAGAATGTGAATTGCTGATATTTTGTCAATAACATAATGTTTGCTTTAATTACCTTTGTTATAGCTCTTTTTAATTTGCTTTAATGAAAGAAAATGATTCAAGTAAAGTATTTGAATTTCCTTAAATTAACTTTGATTTAATTTTGTTGATTTATTTTAGGATAGTAAAATCAGTAAAGAATAAAGTTGTGTTAAATAATGTGATTAAATTTCAATTCTTGTTTATATTTTTTGGAAAAAGTAAATTCAATGAAAGTTTGAGTTTGTTGCTATATATTGACAAATTATTGAGTCAGTTTATTTGTGTATTTAAATGAAATGTGTATTATGGCAGCAATTCTCATATTTATTTTGTAGTTCAAAGCATTTTTTTTATAAAAGGAGTTTTTTATAACTGGAGAGGTTGCTTGTAATGGTCATTGCGACATTTGTCTTTACGTTTTCTTAAAAACATAAAAAGTGTTAAAATGTTTAAAGAGTTTTAGTGAATATGTTTATCACCAGGATTAGTGAATTTGTAAGTTGTGAGAGATAATAGTCTTTATTTCTAACACTGTTGGTTTTCGATTGTCTGTTGTGTTCCGAACTGTCGAGGAACAGGTAGAATTGCTGGCTGTTCACTGTTGTGTGAATCTTGGATCGGATTGGGATCTGGTTGACGTTGACCTGTGAGAAGAAAGATCCTGCGATTCGTGTACGCCGAGAGACGTTCAGCGAGGGTGCTAATGGCTGAGCTGGAATGAATGTTGATTACATCTAATGGAGTGCAGCTTATTGACTTCTTAAATGCATTTTTTCGATAGTTTTCGGATTGTGAGTTTTGTGCGAGATTATAAATAACATTTCTTAAACTAAAGGAAACAAAAAAGTAAGTAAATTAATCCGGAAGTGATTAATTGAATTCAACTCGGTAAAGTGAAAAAACCTCAAAGGAGTAAATTCTGTTACTGTTTGGTTAGAATCAGGTAATTTTGAATTAGATTATTTTCCTTTTAAAATTAATAATTCGCTGAGAATAAAATTCTAAATAGTCGGAAGCTGTATCGAGTCAGTTCCTATTTAAAATAGTGAAGTCTGAAATCAAAGTGTAGTTTATGCAAGCTTAACTCATTGGAAGGGATTTAATTAAACCAGATAAGCAAAACTAGTTAGTTTGAAGAAAAAAATGTTTTAACAAATTACTATAGAAATCTTGGTAGAATAATTGAAAATAAAATTCTTCTGCCACGTCTCAAAAGTCTAGTTCGTTCGTTCCATGAATAGTTTCTATCGATGAACGGACTAAAAAGTTTCGTTCCCTGAATAGAATTGACTCTATAGGAGCTTTAAAAGTTGATAATTAATGGAAACCAAACGAAATTGTAGATTCGTGAAATTTTGCACTAGTAGAAGTAGGTCAATTTTTGTATCCTTCTGTTAATCTGGCATCGTAACTAGTGAGGTGAGCCTTTGTAGTGAATCTTCGATTACGACGTTCTGGATTCATCTTGCTTGTCACGAATTAAAAATTTTCTTTAAATAAATAACAAAGACAAAAGAATCATTAGATTTATTGCTTAGATAATTCGTTTAACTTTGGATTCGACTTGTGATTGAGTTAAAAGGTCGATAAAATTAAACTCATAAAACGAATTTATTGCGTCGTTTTAAAATACGAAACTTTAATTAAAGCATATGGTCAGTAATCCAAGGTCGTTTGTTCGATTGGTTTTGTCGTTGCTCTTGAAAACTGAAACGCAGGATTGCACTTTAAAATTGGTAATCTGTTCTCTACAAACTGTTCTTATTACTTCAAAATGGTAAGTTCCATTTTTCGTATTTGTTGTAGTTGTATGGATGTCCGTGTGTTCGAATTGTTTGGGTCGGACGATTTGTTATTGCCTTCGTTACCGAACTTGATTGGAATCTCAGGGAGCTTGATTGAAACTTCGTTTTGTTCGTTTGATTCTGTTTGGAATTTATAAACCGGACTTAATTTTTTCTCACATTTAAATACTTAAGAAGTTGATATTATTTAATTAATCGTTTTAAATTTTCGAGATTTGTCATTATGTAGATAACATAAAGTTTAAATCATAATTAGATTTGATCAATAATAATCTTTTTTTTAACAAACTAAATTACGTTGTCATTTAATCAATACTTATTCTTCTATTGTGAATTAATTTTATATTAATAAAAGAAATTCAAAAAAGTGTTTTGTTTACTTTGTTTTGGTTTTCCATTTTGAAATTCTTGTTGGACTTATACCTATTACCAATAATGTTCGCTCTGGTGGAGTCAGATCATTCTGGATGCGGGCGCTACTGATCCGAAATTAATTTTTGGAAGCTTTTCGCTTTTCATTTCAAGTAGGTGATTTATTCTTGATATTGATCAATGAAGATCCCTGTTTGTTATTTCAGGAGCTGAACTTCGTCACTCAAAACGCATGTACTACTAGCAAAACACATAGGATATCGGATCAAAGTTTATAATGAGTCATACATGCTAGAGCTGAACTTGGTCACTGAAAAAACATGTAATGCTAATTTCCATACCACACAGGATACTAACTGCGACAAGAAGTATCAGAGTCAAAGTATATATTCCATGTAATATGTCCAAAGCTGAACTTTTTCTCTGAAAACGCGTGTCTTGCTAGCTTGCATACCATGCAGGATATCAACTGCACAGGGAGTATCAGAATCAAAATCTATAATCAATCCTAGGTGTTAGAGCTGAAATTGGTCACTATAAGCGTATACCACATAGGATATCAAGAACGCAAGGAGTATAGCACTCAAAGTTTTAAAAGAGTCTAATATTCCCTGTCCTATATACCTCATGTAATACACTCGTGCCATATTGGGTCGCATATCGATTAGTTTGAACTATTACGAATTAAAGCATATAGAGATTTTAACGATATTATGAATCTCCTATAATCAAAGCCCCCATGCCTTGTAGCGTTGTAAAACTTAAAGGACGATTATGAAGAAAACCCTGCGCTAGGTAATGACCGCATTTGTATAGTTCGTACAATGTAATGCAATAATGTGACCCCGGGCTGATATCCAGAAGATCCTGTTCACCAGGAATTTTATAATATGAAAATCTCCAAATCTAGAACTCCATCTTCATATCCGGAACAAAGCATCCTTTCAGAACTTTGGGAAAACAGCAACCATTGAGGCACTAAAAACATCTGCTCGTATGGTGAAACAAACTCCACCACCTATGAAACCACCTATGCTCTCAATGGTAATCAAAGAGGTAGATCCAACATGGTCTGAAGATAAGATCCGCAGTGAATTACACAGCGAGGACGTACTTGTGGAGAAATGCCTTCGCATTCACTGCTAGGATGGCCCGACGTACCTAGTGAGAGTTCTGACACCGGACCAACAGCTTATTGACCACCTGCTGGAAGAAGGGGCATACATATATATGAAATAGCACAGGGTAGAGCCATCACACACAAAGTCTCCATTACCGGTACGCTGTGAGAGATATCAAACTTACGATGAACACACCACGGGTAACTGATCAAAAACAAACAAAATGCGGCTACGGCAGCCAGGACCATCCAACTAAAAGCTGCCCTAAAGGTGACAAACAATCAAAATGCGTAACATGCACAGAACCGCACGCTTCTTACAGTGCTAAATCAAAACCAACCCAGCCGCAAACACTACTACACCAGAATTAGTGGTACCTGTCCGAACTCCTGATGCCCCTGTCAACACTATTAACTCATTACGAGAACCTGTCACGGTCGAAGTCAAGATCAGATTCCTTTGCCTGACCATGTAAAATATTCATCCGTTCCTCCGGCCTCATATTCTTCAGAAACTAAACTACACCACCAAATTCAAGTACAAGCTGACAGTCCAAGCTACATATTTTGGTCCACACGTGCACTTCAAAATCAATCCTCTACCCAATGAACAGCAAGATAGATAGAGGAAACAAATCGAGCTTCCTGCATCTGAACATACAATCTCTTCCTACTAGGAAAATGATCTTCCAAGAATGTAAAATTACATGTTTCACGCTAAACGAAACGTATTTGAAGTCAAAACACCAAATGTATATGCCTGGACATACACACCTGCGGAACGACAGACTGAACGGAGGCACAGCCATAGGAATCAACAATAAAATAATGCACCGGTTTATAACTCCAAGATTCAGAAACAAAATGCCGGAACACAACATCACCACCATATACCTAGAATGGAGACCTGTCATAATAGTTACAATACATGTACGACCACGAGCACGAAAACCAAGCAATTTCTTCACATATATAGATACAAACTTCAGGCACTACATTAACATGGCTGACATTAATATCAGCAGCCGTAGCAAGGGTGTAAAACGGATGTTCCACAAGCTTATAAACCTACAGACCCAAGGCGAAATACGTCAAATACCCCATGCAACTCGTCCGGTAAGTAACACCGTGCCTGATGTCATAATTGCCTCCTCATCACTCGTGCCACATATGCTGATCACCGTACTCGACTCGATAGCGAGCGATCATGACCCGTCTTGGTCGAACTAAATATACCCACTCGGCACAGTGCTAACTCACCAACTTCTCGCACCATAGCTAATTTTGTAAATCCAATTCCGAATAATATTGCAAGGACATACATAGAGCACATACCTTCTCTAATCACTCTCGACCATACGATTGCACAACTTACAACAACCATACAAGATAACAACAACGAAAATATTCCTACCACCAACAGCAATACATATAAGCCAAAATTACCGCCATAATTGCTAAATATTATAAAAACACTCAAGAATAGCCTATCGAGAATACTTACGAACAAGGTTAATAAGAGCTCTGCGCCTCCACCAAAAATATCTCCGAATTGTGCAAAACTATATCAAGGCCTACAAACAGCGGACGTGGATCCAAACTGTCAATAGCTTAGAGAGAGAAAAAAATCCATTAAAATATTGGAAACATTTCAACAGTCTCATTGGAAAATCTAGCAAGACTACTTACCCAATCACGACCAACACATCAGTTCCAAGTACCGATACTGACAAGGCGAACATTTTCGCCGAAAGCCTTCAAAATGTATTCACGCCCGAAGCAGCTTATTGCACTGATAAGAAAACATAAAGCACAATAGACCGCAGAACTGATCCACACAACACTGTAACAAGCACTCCCTTGCTAGCTACTCCTACCACGATAAGATCCCAGATAATTCAGAGTCGTCCAAGCTCTTCTCTTATAAAAGTTATGCAGAATCTCACTGTAATAATAATTGCCAACGAAAGCACTTGAAACAAAGGGGAGGATCCTCTAAGGGACCCCACAATTAAGTACTCTACTATGAGTGTAGGTAATTAAGTTGATATTGGAATTCAAGAACAAAACTAAATTTCAATTTGGATAAGAACAATATAATCGAACTAATAGATGTTTCATTTCTACAAAAATAACAAACAATATACAAATTGAACCTGTTTCTATACACTATAATATTATACACTATAATAACACTCGTTATCCCAATTATCAGTATATCCAACTCTATATGTAGAAATTACCACTTGGATTCCTACATCCCAAAAACTTGTGGTTTTCGGTTTAATTCGAATCAAATCGTTGCTCTGATAATAGGAGCTCTAAAAGAACACGACGAAATAACTGAATACCAAATTCCAACTCAATACGACCAATATTACTGAAGTTACAAGATAATGGCTACGAGCCCTGCTGCCGGCCATCCACTTAAAAATTCCGAAACAATATAGGAAAGATAATTAATCCCCAACGAATAATATTCCCACCAATTAGAAATGTAATAGAATGTACTGACAAGACGGTATGCTAAATTTAAACTCGATAGGACCGATATTAGCGAAGTTATGAGGTAGTGGGATCGATACCTGCAGCCCCCCAACCAAACAAAAAATTGTTGCAAAGACAAAAGTAGGTTTAAGTTAATACTTCCAACACGGTCTTGGGTAAGTATCTCTGAACACGCGCTTACGTATCGGATACTAACCACGTGGACACTTTCAAACCTGAAATTCCGAATAATATATTCTGATATCGCAAGAATAGAACTTAACAAATTAATCCCCACATCTTCTAACTAATATTAACAACGAATAACATAAGATGGCAATAGATTCGGTATATACCAAACTCAGCACGTTGAAATTCAATCTGCTTCTAGCTCACAAAAAATCGATACAATTGCAAGACATTGATATATAAAATTTCCCGACGTACATGGACGACTTTTGCAATAAACCTTTTCAGAAATATCACTCTTCCCCACGTTAGAGGAATTTACTTCACGCGACAAGATTGAAAAATCATCTGGAAAATAACACTTACCACCAAATTCGTAAAACTGCCGATTCTCCGAAAAATACTTCCCACACAAACTCGCAGACGCAAATCGAAAATTCAGAAATCCCACAAGTATGGAAATTAGGAATA
>JAGDQP010011671.1:11713-52386 GCA_022664845.1 Lepisma saccharinum
AGCAATACAACCAATACTATGGACTTCATATCTATGACGACTAACTCTATACTTAAATCAATATAATGATAGAGCTAAATTTTACACACCTTGCCCCCTTCTTTATCACAGGCAATTATATGGACCTCATAGTCTCTCACATCGCCGTCAAAGTTGGTAGTTACAATTTTAGCCGTGAGGCGGCTCTGTCACACAATAGTTTCACACCTCTTTCTCCAAGAAAACCTTGTTCAGTAATATAAATCAAAGTTACTAAAACAACAACAAATACCAGAATAGTTTGGTGGGATAAAAGTGTAACGAAACAACAAAATGTTCGTTACAACACCCAGCTAAAAATTAGTCTAGATCACAATTTGGACGACAAACATCCACTAACAGCACCAATCACAACGCAGGACATCATCCAAGTCACAAGATATAAGAGTACAGCTCCAGGCTGGGATAACATAACGTATAGCCATCATTCTACGCTAGCTGCTAGCTATGATAAATAATTTCAAACTGCGAACCGGAAATTTCCCAGTTGAATGGAAGGTCTCGAACGTCATGATGTTTCGGAAACCAGATAAAGTCAAGATAAAGCCCACATCATACAGGCCAATGCAGCTAAAATCAACACTTAGCAAAATACTAGAAAGAATCCTCGTACGCAGACTTCATACCCATCTCGAAAAATACGATTTACTACCATACATCAGGCTTTATTCCGACCAAACTATATCACAGACAATCTGCTAAGACTAACCCCAATAATAACAAATCACTAAACGTAATAACATAGCACCATCTTGTCTATTGCTCTTTGATCTTGAAAGGCTTTCGACCGCGTCTGGCACGCAGGACTTATTTACAAACTAACAGTTTTCAACTTCTCTCAGCCTACATCCGACTTATTTATCACTTCCTTACAACTCGTATGACATCAATAACTGCATATCCCATCCAATCTTTCGGCAAACCGGGGTGCCACAAGGATCAGCTCTCCCTCCATTAATATAATTGTTATACGTAGCAGATATACCGACACCACCTCCACCAGCACATTCTTTTACTTTTGCAGATTATATAGCTTTCTTGGCCTAAGGATCAACCTTACAGCAGAAAAATAGGGCTCTCTAATCAGGCATAGATACATTCTACAAATGGTGCGAAAAATGGCGACTCATAATTAATGCACAAAAGACAAAGGCAGTGATAATCCAACCACCAAAAACTCAAAGTAATGTGCGACAAAACCCTACCAAATTAAACATAAGCGTAAATGGTAATAAAGCCAAGTAAATCAGCAAAATATATCGGGGTCATATATGACAGACATCTCAAGTGGAAAGCTCATCTCCAGCATTTCAACACCGAAGCTCAAAAACGATTAACACTTCTGAAACAGCTAGCCGGTACTACCTGGGGTCTCAAATGTAAAACCGTTTTAAAAACATAAAAAAAATGTTTTACGACCCTGTATAATCTTCGGTGATGTAGCATGGATAGCAGCCAATACTGATTTCTATAATCGCCAACGCATACTCGAACATCACGCCCTGCGTCTCGCGTACGGAATTAAGCGACCAAGCCTGCTACCTGCTATACAATAGACTACAACAACAGAACATTTGGAATAGCTTAGAGGTAGCTATATGTCAAAACGCTGGAAAACAGCACTCCCAGCGCTTCTAGATACCATCCATTTGGATGCGCAGCAGGATAGCAAGCCTAGAATAAGCATTAACCACTACACCATCTATTGGAATTATGCCGACTAGATAATGCAAGCTTAAACCTACCAATACTCCAGAGATACGCAAGGCCTCAACATAGAGCAGACATATGCCCCAGCTTAGCATAGAATCAATGCACCATGCAGATATCAAATAGACCAGTCCGGCCATAAAACATTCGAACATCAATAAGTATCACTTAGACCATCAATACATACAGTAAATTATAGATAAAATACAAACCACAACCAAAGAGACTGCATAACCGTCTCCGGAAGACATAATAAACCAACAAAACACGTCTTCAGCTTGCTCAACTCCACTCAGGAAAGGCTTATAAATATATAGCTGAGCGTATCCCTATTTTTGAATTAATGATCTATGCCTTCACCCACGAACTGGCGGAGGTAATTTCCATTGACTCAAACGTTGACTACGGTGTTTGGTGGTGGACGTCCCATCCTCCCACGACATTGGGGAGATTGCAGTGCCTGTGAACTCTCACTTTAGGGGTTCTAATTGGCGGACGGGGGGTCCATTTCCTCCCGCGGATCTGGCGGAGGTTCGCGAGGCCTCCCACAAGGGAAAGACAATATCGCAAAGGAAGTAATACCACGAAATGTTCTACAGGCCAACAATGAATAGAGCGTTTCCTGTTATCAAGGCATAACGGGGAGTTGGATCATGGCTATAGGAATAGTATAAGGTCGCTACATTAGTCCGGTCGGCCCCAGATCCCGTTATAGGGTTGTTTGGGCAGCAAAGTTAAGAAGGTGGAGGCACTTGACGGCAGTTTTTCCGATTTTTGCCACTTTTTCCCATACCTTCCTGATAACATTGAGTCGATTTCCCAGCGATGTACGATACGCGGTGTCGCATTTTTTGCTACATTTTATAAAAGGCTACAAGCTTTATAATGTGTTGTTGAAGACTATACTGTAGCTAATCTATCCAAGGTTACAACTCGTATTTAACATAGCAGCGATTACATGTCCTCTGGATATCTACGAAGCTCTTTTTCAACCCCAATCAGCACAGAGGCTACGAATAACCCTCCATAGCATAAAAGGGTACGAAGCTATTTCCCAACCCCCACATAACATAGCAGAAATTACGACACAGCCCTATTTAACCTAGCAGAGATTCCATAAAAGGGTACGAAGCTCTTTTTGTAACCCTAAAAACACTACTTATCATAGCACAAATTACAGAGCCTACGAACCCATCCCCTAGCACAGTTTCCAACGCAGGACATATGCTACGGCTACGAAAATAACAGCGGAATATATGCTAGTTAAGCTAAAAGAAATAACGTGGAATAGGAGACCACGAAGCTCTTTTTCATCCCCTACACAGCAGGCCATAGCAGCGATTACATGTCCTCTAGGCTAGCTAACCTAACACAATATGCGGCTACGAGAACTTTTTTGTATATTAATGTCAAATCTGAAGTCAGTTTCCACACTCTACAACCAAAGGTCTATAGTAGGCGGTAACTATCCAATATGAGTCTGTTGGCCACCCAACCTGAGTCCAAGCCAACAAGATGGTACTAAGGTCAAAGGTCAAATATAACCATGTATAGCTCGTAAACGACAAAACATATTGAAATCCAGTTTTCACATTTGGTATGAGGACATCGAATAGTATATGCGAAAAAAGTGGCGACCTCGAGGTCAAAGATCAAATATTTAACCGTGTATATTTCGCAAACGGTGAAACGTATTGAGATTCCGTTTTCACTTTTGGTATGAGGGCAATGAATATTATATGCTAACCTCGAGGTCAAAGATCAAATATTCAACCGTGTATAGATCGTAAACTGCGTGACGTATTGAGATTCTGCTTTCACAGTGATATGTAGTTTCGTTTGCTAATGCCATATCTGAAGTCAGGTTGCTAAGTCTGCCCCCGTAGTCGTACAATTATGAAACTTATAATGAAATTTATTAGTCACGTGAATGTTAAATATAAAAACTGAATGTTTCTACCTGTTGTTGCTTCCAAGATATGGCGGTTCAAATTTTGTCGAATTTTAACACTTTAGCCTCAGAATTGAGAAACACGCGGATTTCTTATTTCGGTCCATAATGCCGAATTTGAAAACAACTTCTTTCTGCCTATTAATGATTCCAAAATATAGCTGTTCGAATTTTCGAATTTTAGACGCAGAATTACGAAACTCTCAGTTTATATCTTATTCTGGTCGGTAATGCCGAATGTGAAATTGGCTTCTGTCTACCTATTGTTGATTCCAAGATATGGCGGTTTGAATTTGTCGAATTGTGACATTTTAGACGCAGAATTTAGAAACTCGTAGATTATATGTTATTTGGGTCGTTGATGCCGAATGTGAAATTTTCTTTTCTCTACCACCTGTCCTTTCCAAAATATGGCAGTTCAAATTTTGCTTTTTCGGCCCCAGAATTATGAAACTCGCAAATTATATTTTATTCGGTCGGTGATGTTTCCATAATATGGCAGTTCGAATTGAGAAACTCGCAGTATTTTGGGGTTGGTGATGTTTGCTTTTCTCCCAACATTGTAGAGATTACACAGTGCTTCCACCTTAGTCTACGCTGTAACTGAACTTGTCTCGCACCAAATGCACAAAACCTTGAATGTGTCTAGCTGTCCATATATTCGCCAGGCTGCAGGAAAGCGGGGTAATTGTTACTATATTCGCAAGACTCGCATTTTTTCAGCAGAACTCATGTAAGCAATTACACACTAGAAATAATATTTTCTTTGTTCTTTGACGACATGCTAAACGTCGAACATAACAAGTACACGTTCGGTATAAAATTCCATAGATTATGCAGAAAGTTGAAAAACTCAATGCGTATGTCGCGATTTGCCGGTAAATTAAAGACCGATGTGATGTTCAAGGAGGTATTAAATGTGAAATTCCAAGCTATCTCCTCAGATTGTACTTTAATGACCAGCCCTTATGATCCAGTGGTACTATAGTACGGATGTACTATGTTTTTTCTTTTGATAAATTGCGGTTTTCATAATTATTCATTTGCTGGGAGTATGCGTTGAATGTACAGCAGGTAGTCCTTCCTCAATGAGAATAATATAGGGCGAGTATTGAATTACATTAGGAGAATATTGCTTGCATTCCTGTACTTGGTTTTGAATTATATGCACTATTATCTACCCTTTCCGAGATATGGCGGTTCATTTCTTGTTGTTTTTTCTGGTCCCAGAACTATGAAAGCGTCAAATTATGTTATTCGTGGTCGGTAATGTTTGCCTTTTTCCCAACATAGCAAAAATTACACAGGGCTTCCACCTTAGTCTACACTGTAACTAAACTCGTCTGGCGCCATGGACTATTAGTGGTGGTTGAGAAGGCCTGTAGTGAATAAAATACCTTGAATGCGTCATAACTACTCACATATTCTCCGGAGTTGCAGCATAAAGTAACTAGAAAAAATATTCGGACCCTATAGTGTTTGTACAAAATATGGAATTTATTAGAAACATAATCTTTTACAGCCAACAAAAACAAACAAGTTGTCAATGCCAAAACAAAATAATGTTACCTTCGGATCGCGTGTGAGACGTTTTCCAGCTGCATTTCGGTGTTTTCTAATTTGAATGGGTAAATAAGACATACAAATACTGTTTTTCGACCCTGTTTTAGTAGAATTCACCCTAATATCAAATGTTTGTTGCTTTGAATGCCTAAATAAAACATACGAAACGTGTGTGAGAAGTCTTCCGACTCATGTTTAGTGAGTGCTTTGAGGATAGTTGGTGCTTTACATGTGTTTTTGCCATTAAAGTACCACTTCGGAGGGTCACATTTCGCTATAAATAACATGAAAGAGACATTTTAGCATGTAATTCAGGTAGAAAATAGTCTTTCAACTGTAATGAATCGTAGAAAAGAATCAATTGGGGAACATTCCAAGAAATTTATAGGGTAAAAAGGTAACAAATGTGAATACGCCGCATCGTAATCAATGTTCTCAGATGAAAGCTGTGAATACTTTTGGTGTTTGAATATATATTGAGAAAAGTGACATTGTTTAAGTAAAAGCAACAAAAGCGACTTAATTAAGAGCCCGTATTTGGTGAAAGAGACATTCGAACATAATCTTTGAGGTGTCGTTGAAATTCGAAAATAATCGAATAATGTCATATTGGAGAGAGCTTACTTAGATTTTCTCGGGAAGGAACTTACACAGGTGAATATTAAATAGAGAATTAAGGTTAATTTTATTAAAAATGTATGTATTTCACGCTTTGCGACCATATGGAGTCAATGGATTTCAAGGAGAAAAGAATGAATTTACATAATCACGACATCGATTGAAAACTGACATTTGAAATACCTTCATTATAATTTTAAGTAGAATCTAGCCTCTGAATTGTAATTCTGTATACAAGCAGTGTTTGAAGTTCTTTGGATGAGACGAAAGCTAGAAAGACTAATTTTACTAGGACAAGGCTACTTGAAAAGCAAACTGACAAAATGTAGTCTTTAGGAACGCTTGTTGTCTCGATTGAACTGTTTTGTATCCCATAATTTCATTTATACGACATGTCTTTCTTTCGTGACTAAAATGCTTTTAAACTAGCTGCAACTCGTTTTTATAGTATTTGTGCATGTGTGGATAGAGCGAAAGGAAGATATGACTTTCTCTGCAACTACACGGGAAAGTGCTTGTCGGCTGATAACATTACCTAGTTTTTATAGACATACTTACGCATTTCAAAACCCAACCTGGTCACAAGTGTGGATAGAATATGAAAGTCTTCAGAGATAAACTGCAAAAGGTATATTTGAGTTAGCCATAAAAAGCCTGTCCCCTCTCACAAGACCATAGACACTGTCACACTAGACAATAATTGGTTGATTACTATTCGTGGTAAAATTGTTACCCATTTCATCTTGCAATGTTTTTAAATCAGAAATTATCATGCGTAACCACATGAACATAATACGGAGAACCTTTCTTTTTTTGAGGGGCCATTCAAATTAAAGAAATATACTGTTCTGGCACATAGATTGGACCGGCTTTTTGGTGTTTTTAACCTGTTTTACTATAACACTATGCACATTATTGCCTTTATTTTGAGAGTGCCCATGTATGAGGAATTTATGTCTAATACTTTCAATATTCCAGTTATTTACTACATATGAGTAACTGGCAAGTAAATACTTATTCTTCTGCTGCCCAGCACAGTTATTTTAAAATAGTGAATGACTCTTTTCCTGAGAGAGAGACTTTTACGGGGGCGTCTAATATTAAAATAATTTAGCATTGTGGCGTTTTGTTGTGTAACCTTACCTTCTAGAAGTTCTTCTTCTGTGTTTTTCGCAATTTCCAGTTTTAAAATAGCAGCTAAATAACTTGGAATATTGATATTTAATAGCCTACTAAATTTGAAGAAAATTTATAATAGTTTATTAAAGATAAGATAATGATAATTTATCTTAGCAAGCTATAAAACCCAAATATCAATATCCAAACACACAAAATAAGCGGCATTCTATCTTGTGGTCAATAATAATCATGTTAGAGGGTGTAAAACATTTTTCAATGGCATAATAGACCAATTCGGCAAAGCTATAATGAAGAAAAGTAAAACATGAACAGGAACCAACAGTCAATCATAAAATTAAAGAGAGCGCTAGAATGTTTACCAATTCTATACCCAGAGGTAGAATCGCAGTATTTAAGAGCTCAAACCAAACGCGAATAGAGTGGAAAAGGTTTGGCAGAAATGCATTGTAATTATAAAGAAAAACGCGAGAGACACGACCTAACATTTGTAACATCAAGTATGTTCAAACACATTTTTTAATATCTCTTTCTTCATTCCGAGAAAAGCCCAGTGGGCAGCAAAACAGAAACAAATTGCGAACAACGTATACCATGTTGCTGGACACGACTTGCAGGCAGTAATGCCAGTACTAAGAGGCCTAATTTCATTCTTTTATTACAAAAGGAAAATAAAATTGCTACAATTTCACAATAAGTGATTTAAAATGTCAAGAACGTGGACTGTTATTGAAATTGGAAGCTGTGTCCTTAATTACCTCAAAACACTCTCAGGAAAAGAGTCATTCACTATTTTAAAATAACTGTGCTGGGCAACAGAAGAATAAGTATTTACTTGCCAGTTACTCATATGCAGTAAATAACTGGAACATTGAAAGTATTAGACATAAATTCCTCATACATGTGCACTCTCAAAATAAAGGCAATAATGTGCACAGTATTATAGAAAACAGGTTAAAAATCACCTAAAATTCGGTCCAATCTATGTGCCAGAACAGTATATTTCTTTAATTTGAATGGCCCCTCAAAAAAAGAAAGGTTCTCCGTATTATGTTCATGTGGCTACGCATGATAATTTCTATGATTTAAAAGTATTGCAAGAAGAATTGGGTAACAATGTTACCACGAAAGTAATCAACCAATTATTGTCTAGTCTGACAGTGTCTATGGTCTTGTGAGAGGGGACAGGCTTTTTATGGCTAACTCAAATATACCTTTTGCAGTTTATCTCTGAAGACTTTCATATTCTATCCACACTAGTGACCAGGTTGGTTTTTGAAATGCGTAAGTATGTCTATAAAAACTAGGTAATGTTATCAGCCGACAAGCACTTTCCCGTGTAGTTGCAGAGAAAGCCATACCTTCCTTGCGCTCTATCCACACATGCACAAATACTATAAAAACGAGTTGCAACTAGTTTAAAAGCACTTTAGTCACGAAAGAAAGACGTCGTATAAATGAAATTATGGGATGCAAAACAGTTCAATTGAGACAACAAGCGTTCCTAAAGACTACATTTTGTCAGTTTGCTTTTCAAGTAGCTTTGTCGTGGTAAAATTAGTCTTTCTAGCTTTCGTCTCATTCAAAGTACTTCAAACACTGCTTGTATACAGAATTACAATTCAGAGGCTAGATTTTACTTAAAATTATGCTGAAGGTATTTCAAATGTCAGTTTTCAATCGATGTCGTGATTATGTAAATTCATTCTTTTCTCCTTGAAATCCATTGACTCCATATGGTCGCAAAGCGTGAAATACATACATTTTTAATAAAATTAACCTTAATTCTCTATTTAATATTCACCTGTGTAAGTTCCTTCCCGAGAAAATCTAAGTAAGCTCTCTCCAATATGACATTATTCGATTATTTTCGAATTTCAACGACACCTCAAAGATTATGTTCGAATGTCTCTTTCACCAAATACGGGCTCTTAATTAAGTCGCTTTTGTTGCTTTTACTTAAACAATGTCACTTTTCTCAATATATATTCAAACACCAAAAGTATTCACAGCTTTCATCTGAGAACATTGATTACGATGCGGCGTATTCACATTTGTTACCTTTTTACCCTATAAATTTCTTGGAATGTTCCCCAATTGATTCTTTTCTACGATTCATTACAGTTGAAAGACTATTTTCTACCTGAATTACATGCTAAAATGTCTCTTTCATGTTATTTATAGCGAAATGTGACCCTCCGAAGTGGTACTTTAATGGCAAAAACACATGTAAAGCACCAACTATCCTCAAAGCACTCACTAAACATGAGTCGGAAGACTTCTCACACACGTTTCGTATGTTTTATTTAGGCATTCAAAGCAACAAACATTTGATATTAGGGTGAATTCTACTAAAACAGGGTCGAAAAACAGTATTTGTATGTCTTATTTACCCATTCAAATTAGAAAACACCGAAATGCAGCTGGAAAACGTCTCACACGCGATCCGAAGGTAACATTATTTTGTTTTGGCATTGACAACTTGTTTGTTTTTGTTGGCTGTAAAAGATTATGTTTCTAATAAATTCCATATTTTGTACAAACACTATAGGGTCCGAATATTTTTTCTAGTTACTTTATGCTGCAACTCCGGAGAATATGTGAGTAGTTATGACGCATTCAAGGTATTTTATTCACTACAGGCCTTCTCAACCACCACTAATAGTCCATGGCGCCAGACGAGTTTAGTTACAGTGTAGACTAAGGTGGAAGCCCTGTGTAATTTTTGCTATGTTGGGAAAAAGGCAAACATTACCGACCACGAATAACATAATTTGACGCTTTCATAGTTCTGGGACCAGAAAAAAACAACAAGAAATGAACCGCCATATCTCGGAAAGGGTAGATAATAGTGCATGCAATTTCACATTTAATACCTCCTCCAACATCACATCGGTCTGTAATTTACCGGCTTGCGACATGCGCATTGAGTTTTTCAACTTTCTGCATAATCTATGGAATTTTATACCGAACGTGTACTTGTTATGTTCGACGTTTAGCATGTCGTCAAAGAACAAAGAAAATATTATTTCTAGTGTGTAATTGCTTACATGAGTTCTGCTGAAAAAATGCGAGTCTTGCGAATATAGTAACAATTACCCCGCTTTCCTGCAGCCTGGCGAATATATGGACAGCTAGACACATTCAAGGTTTTGTGCATTTGGTGCGAGATAAGTTCAGTTACAGCGTAGACTAAGGTGGAAGCACTGTGTAATCTCTACAATGTTGGGAGAAAAGCAAACATCACCAACCCCAAAATACTGCGAGTTTCTCAATTCGAACTGCCATATTATGGAAACATCACCGACCGAATAAAATATAATTTGCGAGTTTCATAATTCTGGGGCCGGAAAAGCAAAATTTGAACCGCCATATTTTGGAAAGGACAGGTTGTAGAGAAAAGAAAAATTCACATTCGGCATCAACGACCCAAATAACATATAATCTGTGAGTTCCTCAATTCTGCGTCTAAAAATCTAAAATTCGAACAGCTATATTTTGGAATCATTAATAGGCAGAAAGAAGTTGTTTTCAAATTCGGCATTATCGATCCGAATAAGATATAATCTGCAAGTTTCCCATCTCTGCGGCTATAATGTCAAAACTCAACAAAATTCGAACCACCATATCTTGGGAAGGGTAGGTGGTAGAGAGAAGCAAATTTCACATTCGGCCTCACCGACCTAAATAATTCTGAGTCTAACATGTCAAAATTCGTACCGCCATATCTTGGAATCAGTAATAGATCGAAAGAGTTGTTTTCGACTTCGGAATTACCGTGAATAAATAACATAGTTTGAGGTTTTCATATTTCTGGAGCGAAAAGAGCAAAATTCAAAAAATTTGAACCGCCATATGTGGGAAACAGCAACAGGGAGAAACATGCAGTTTTCGCATTTATCACTCCCGTGACTAAAATAAATTGCATTATAAGTTTCAGAATTCTACCACTATGGGGGACAAAATTAGCAAACTGACTTCAGATTTTATATTAGCACACAAAAGTACATATCAGTGAAACAGAATCTCAATATGTCTCGCCGTTTACGAACAATACATGGTTCCATATTTGATCTTTGACCTCGAGTTTAGTATATACTATTCAATGCCCTTATACCAAATGTGAAAACGGAATCTCAATATGTTTCACCGTTTACGAAATATACACGGTTAAATATTTGATCTTTGACCTCGAGGTCACCACTTTTTTCGCATATACTATTCGATGTCCTCATACCAAATGTGAAAACTGGATTTCAATATGTTTCGTCGTTTACGAGCTATATTGACCTTGAACGTTACTACCATCTTGTTGACTTGGGTCCAGGTTGGGTGGCCAACAGACTCATATTGGGTAGTTACCGCCTACTATTGACCATTGGTTGTAGGGAGTGGAAACTGACTTCAGATTTGACATTAGTATACAAAAAAGTTCTCGTAGCCGCATATTGTGTTAGGTTAGCTAGCCTAGAGGACATGTAATCGCTGCTATGGCCTGCTGTGTAGGAGATGAAAAAGAGCTTCGTGGTCTCCAATTCCACGTTATTTGGTTTAGTTTAACTAGCATATATTCCACTGCTATGTTCGTAGCCGTAGCCTATGTCCTGTGTTGGAAACTCTGCTAGGGAATGGGTTCGTAGGCTCTGTAATTTATGCTATGATAAGTAGTGTTTTTAGGGTTACAAAAAGAGCTTCATACCCTTTTATGGAATTTCTGCTATCGTGCAATTGAGTACTATGTACTAAATGCTCTGTAATCTCTGCTATGTTAAATAGGGGCTGGAAAGCGTTCAAAGCCTGGTGTACTATGTGGGGTTAAATAACGTAATTTGCATATATTCCTGTGTACCTATGTTATCTGTGCTATGTTAAATAGGGGCTGGGCCGTAGCCTCTGTAGTTTGTGCTATGTTAAGTAGTGTTTTTAGGGTTACAAAAAGAGCTTCGTACCCTTTTATGGAATCTCTGCTAGGTTAAATAGGGGGCTGTGTCGTAATTTGTGCTATGTTATGTGGGGGTTGGAAAATAGCTTCGTACCCTTTTATGCTATGGTGGGTTATTCGTAGCCTCTGTGCTGTTGAAAAAGAAATGACTGCTCTTCGCAGTTGAAAAAGAGCTTCGTAGATAGCCTAGAGGGCATGTAATCGCTCCTATGGTAAATACGAGTCGTAGTCTTGGATGGGTTAGCTACAGTATAGTCTTCAACAACACATTATACGGCTCGTAGCCCTTTATAAAATGTAACTTAAAAATGCGACACCGCGTATCGTACAGCCCTGAGAAATCGATTCCATGCTATCGGCTAGGTATTGGAAAAAAGTGGCGAAAATCGGAAAAACTGCCGTCAGGTGCCTCCACCCTACTAACGTTCAATGCGAACACAAATGGCACAACACACAACTGCGAGTCTCTCCACACATAGTTGAATGGGACCTTCTATACTTCTCACCCATTTACCTATAATTTTGTCGATGTTTTGAAAGAAATACAGTGTGATGTACACATCAAGCTCAGAAGCAGTGGCAGGAGCAGAACGAAGAAAATGGTGGAGAAAGAAGTATTTCTGAGATTCCAAATGCTGGCAACTCTATTTCTCGGTTTGAATTTGTGAAATTTGTCATATAAATTTTAGCCACAAGACTGGTTAGAAGAAAAATGATTAGAAGTGCAAAAATTAAAGAACTGCAAAACTAAGAATTGAACTAAACTAGTGATAGTGGATTAGAATATTGCCTATTTGCATAAACAAAAACAAAAAATATGAGAGACTATGCAGTCAACCTCATCGTGGTGTTTCCTGTGTCAAACACTAAGAGACTGCATCAAATGACATGTTATTTATTAGATGCCTGATGCATGCTTTGGAAAACACATTGGGATGCAATTGACCGCATAGGGACGCAACTAACTGCATTCTAATAACTTGGGACGCAACTGACTGACACCGATAAAATCAGTTAATAGATCATGAATGTCAGATATATCCTTACATGTTGAGCAACCCACACCACAATGTAGTTTGCCGGGCTGTCTACCTCCAAGTGAGCAAATTTGGCATGACTAGAGATAGTAGAATTTCGCGAAAATTTTAAACACTCATGAAATCGCATGGAGTAGATGGCTCTTAACACTTTGTGAAACTGTAATTCTTAATTTACAAAAAACTCGCGAAATTTGGTCATTTCGCTTCCATCCACGAATTCTGAGTACTAGTCACACAATTATATCATTTTCATTCATTCTCTCGTGAAATAATGCCCAAACAATGGAAGAAAATATAATTCGTCTTCAGATAAGATAAAATGAATGTTATGGGCGGAAACAGCACTATGGTGTACAACCGTCCCAATAATTCATCTTCACTGTTATAGGCATAACAACAATGAAACTATTTCAACAATGAACAAGATAGAAAATGAAAAATCGGCACGGATAGAACTCTTGAATTACTTATGAACTTTCTTCCCTGAAAGATCTTGGCTTTACATTCCCCTTAAGGATATTTTGGATAAAGGGCAAAAGGAAGTCTGATGGCTTTTCTGATGTTAGGTTTGTTGTGGCATGATCTATTGATTCAGATAAAGGTGGATTATTGTCAGTTCGGAGTCAATACTGATTTGTGTAACCAAGTCTTTGTCTTCTAAGCTACTAGTCGATTTTATAAAATGTATGTTGATGTGTGTTATTGAAAACTGAGTTCTGTTTTATGCGTTATGCTATGGATAATTGAGTCTGAATACAACAACAGTTTTTGCAGTACACTTGGTAATTGTTTGTCACTTGTAGATAAAGTCGGAAAGAATATTACTAGATGTGGGCTATGGTTTTGGATGCAACGCAAAAGTTACTTTAGAGCAAGCTAGAGATAACAGGCGTGTGGGCTTGTATTGAGCACAGAAATGCTTGAAATTCAGCAGGTTTACTTTGATACATTTGTTCAACAGAAAAGTATTGGTCCACAAACTCGTAAGTAATTTTACCGAGCAGCCGTAGGTGAGTTGGTAGAGCGCTGGCGCGGCATTCGGAAGGCCCGTGGATGGAATCCCGCGGCCGACCATGCTGGCTGAGGTTTTCTAGAGTTTTTCTCAGTCCCACCAGGTGAATGCTGGGTTGGTACCTTAACTCAAAGCCCTGGCCGCTAACTTTCCCATTGCTGTCCCAAGCCTTAGGCCATAGATGCCTGTTAGGCTTAAATAAATTCAAATTTGTAAGTAATTATACCTTCTATCACTCTTCTGCCAGAGCTCGCTTGAGCCATGACTAGTCTCATTATCATCAGTTATCTGGGTTTGTGGACATGAGTGCTTAGCCGAAAACAACAACACTAACAAGGGAACCCTTTTGCTGTTCAGCGAGTTTTGGCTTCGGACATGTTTTTGACCTTATTTGAAACATGTAGATAGCGAAAATAAGACACATAGACTCGTACTCTGTCATATATTTGTGTCCCGAATAAATCGAGTCGTGTAATGTGAGCGACTTTTAAGCAGTAAAATAACCTTAAAGGAGAAACTTTATATTAACTAAATGAGTTATCAGATGCATTTCCGTAGTTACTTTTAAGTGTAGAACACAAATTTCACCATGACAATGTTCGCAAATTGAATGTTTTTTATACACACTCCAGTTTATGATCGAAAATGAACAAAATCACATAGAAAGTAATGCCGTAAAGGAACAACAATACAATTGTGGGAAAGGGGAAGTGGGGCCAGGGGATTATAAATACATAAAAAAATAATGGTTTCTAACACCTTTTGTGGGGCCTAGGGCGCTTGCAATCGCTAAACCACTGATCGACTACACGGTTTTCACGAAAGAAGCGAATCGCTGCAGCGAGCATAGCAAAAAAGCGAGAGCACCTAATGGAGATGCGTAGCAACGTCGTTCCGATGCCCAGCGGTTTCGCAATTTCGCGACCTCGGCAAGGCCTGGGGGCTCCGTTACGTTCTTAAAATTAGTTCTTTAAAAAAAAGGAATATTACAATTACAAAGTTTATAAAAATATGTTGTAATTATAAGTAAAATTAGAATTCGTTTGTGGAGCTTTAAATACCTCAATAACAATAACGGACTTGGTTTGTTTACATTTATCTTTAAATAAAAGACGAAAACTTGAAATGATGGAGAACTAATTTATTGAATCACTTTTTTAATGAAAAATCAAAGAAAGTGAAATCTGTTTAGATTGAAAAACAATTCATTATGCTTTATTTCATTTTTGGAACTTCCCCATTGACAAGGCGGCGGCGGTCCTATGGCGGGCCGACAGCGACAAAATGACGGTCCTCTAGCGACTCCCGCCGCCGGACCGCGCACGATTTTACACTAATGCAGCCCGCGGTCCGCTGGCGGTATGCCGCTCAGTCTCCGCCGGAAATCCTGGCCAGGCCGCTCTCTTCCCGCCACCTCCCCGCTATACCGCCCGAGTCCCGTCACTGAGCCGCCGCTATACTGCTCTCGAGCTGTCCGTCTTTCCCCTGGTATTCTCTTTTCGTCAGATTTGCTTTGACACGAAAAAGGAATATCAATATATATTTATTGGACATATATATATATATATATATATATATATATATATAAGGACAATGGTAATCGATATTAAGTTTACCTTTCGACATTATCTTTGCTGTTATTTATTTTGTAGTTAGTAAAGTTCTTCAGGGTCTGCAATGGGATTCGTGCCTCCGACTGTCAGCGCGAGATTTAGAAGTCTGATGCCTTAACCACTCGACTATGCTGGTCTTCCAACTTGCTGATGTTTTTTCATGCCTTTTGTCTTGCGAAGTCAATTGGGAAGCTTGTTTGCACACGCTTTTTTAAATTTTTTTTTTGCTTTTCTTCTAATAATATACAAATTCCTGATTTGTGTTTGAAGTAAATGTTAAATTCGTATTGCTTATTTTCAACCGTCTTCTTGACAAATGAATGTCGCAGTAACAGCGCGGTATACACTGCTGATATCCGCTGTTCCCCCGACAATAACAAATGAAAACTGCGTAACGGCGGGAAGGAGTTGGCGGCCCGCATGCCATTTTCCGCTCGGGCTGGATCCCGCCATCGGACCGCTCGAGTGCATCGCATAATAGCCGCTATACCGACAAACGACGAGTTCACGACAACTAACCGCCACTACATATCTACACTGACGGTTATCGCTCTGTACCCGACGGCGGGCCGAGAGTATCGGCGGCAAATTGTCAATGGGGTTGTTAACTCACTATAATTAGTATTATTGTTTAACTGTTTCATTTTAAAGTTCAGTTTCGAATATTTATTAAAATAATCAAATCAGTTGCGTTTTCTCCTGCTTACCACAGTTATTTAAAATATTTAACTTTCAAAAAATTAATACTGTAGTAAGCGTGTATGTTAAATAAGATGTTTGAAACAAATATGAGATGTGACATGACAGACGAGAATTTATTTTGGTAAGTATTTTGAAAAATGTTTACTGTTCTAATTATAATTTTAGTTTGTAATATAGTTATGATAATGTTTGTATGGTAAGCGCCACTGAAAATGTACGTAAACGAAGAGAGCGAAGGAGAAGCGAGAGTGTTGCAATTCTGTTCCGGAATTACACCAAAGAGGAGAGGGGATGAAAAAATGTACGTACGAAAGTAAAAATTCAAATTGAAAATAAACATGTCTTCAGTATTATTTAAAATGTCCACATTAAATAACCGTGTAGTCGATCAGTGGTTTAGTGATTGCAAGCGCCCTAGGCCCCACAAAATGTATTAGGAAAACATTATTTTTATGTATTTATAATCCCCTGGTCCCACTATCCCTTTCCCACAGTTGTATTGTTATTCCTTTACGGCATTACTTTCTATGGAAGTTTGTTCATTTTCGATCATAAACTGGAGTTTGTATAAAAAACATTCAATTTGCGAACATTGGCATGGTGAAATTTGTGTTCTACACGTAAAAGTACCCACGAAAATGCATCTGATAACTCATTTAGTTAATATAATGTTTCACCTTCAAGGTTGATTTTACTGCTTAAAAGTCGCTCACATTACACGACTCGACTTATTCGGGACACAAATATATGACAAAGTACGAGTTATTTTCGTTATACAATATATATGCTTCAAATAAGGTTCAAAAACATGTCCGAAGTCAAAACTCGCTGAACAGCAAAAAGAGTTCCCTTGTAAGTTTTAGTTAAACACAATACCGTGTTTGTTTGGTCTTCCTTTGGAACTTACCTGGAGCATGGAGAATGGTAAATAATTGGAACAGTGACTAGAAGATGACAGAGAGCACAATTCTATAGACTGTTACAAGGTAAGAACTGCAATGTCTAAATTATTTTGGACATCATTTTCGATAACCCATGATTGCATTCGGTGAAAGCTTACGAAACATAGTTGTGTGCCTAAAACAGCAAGTAAACTAAAAGTAAAATAATAAAATGTTAGTGAAGTTGTTCAAATTAAAGCGAAATTGAACTTCGGTAGTTCTATTCTGTACACTTACATGAAGATAAACAGTACATTAAAACATAATTCCGTTACTATTGACGGAAGGCAGGCAATGATACGCATAGCTTTTACTATTCCCTATACCCGGTATAAAATTTACGTATGAAACGTATAAATTTCTTAAAAGCAAGACTTTCAAGACTTTCGCAAGCAAGACCAAGACTGGGCGAGTAAGATCAAGACCAAGACTGGGGGTGCAAGACCAAGACCGCTACGGTCTTGGTCTTGCATTTGCTCATCACTAAGCATGCATTAGTGCAGGGTTTATGCCTAAAGTTTTATTTATTTTTAGCTAGTAAAAAAATTCACTCTTGTACTCACGAAATTTTACCCTCTACTCACGATTTTTTAACATTTTACTCACGAAATTTAAACATCTTTAATCACGAAATCCTACTGTCTCTAGGCATGACTATCAATTCATTAGCAACAGTTATCTCAGTTTTCGATTCGACACCCCCGCAGGGTGATGAGGGGGTGTAAACCTCTGGACCACACCCCAACGGGCGGAAATCGCCTAGTTGATGTATATAAAACCACATTACTTACTTTATATAAAAACACGTATATGCACACAATTGTACTCTTCTATTCTGATATATCGAACTGAGACGGAAAACAGATATAACTTCTTGTGAAAAATATAAATTATCTATTTCTATTCATCATTTATTAAATACAAAAATTACTATGCTCATATAGAATCATCAGTTTAACACTTACGAAATGTAATTTATAACTATAATTAAATACTTACATAACATTGGTTTAAGAGGCAACAGTACTTGGGTACAGCGATGGATGAATTAAATGTTTAACATGAATTTTCACACATTTCTAGGATATCATAGTTTCATTCTATTCTTTCATAAAATGACTCAATAGCTTCTTCCACATAATGCATGGCATTGTAAAGGTACAAAGGTTTTATCAGGTATTTTCTTCTTAGGAACAACCTAGCAGCACATCGATAACGGACCGATATCGGGGATAACGAACTTGGTTGGCGTTCTGACTAAGCACTGATCTACATTGGCATAAACGATATTCCGACATTCAAAGCTATTCCTGAAACATGACAAACGTGTTGTACTCCATACAGAAAACATGCAAAAAATCTTGAGAGATTAAATAATTAAGTTTGGAGAAATAATACTGTTTGAAGATGTATAAAACTTCTACAAATGTACATGTCCTGCTTAAATCATTCTGTAATGAAAAGTCTGTCAATGTCACCACACTCCATATCTGAGTTAATGAAGAGCATGTTTGACGTATTACTTCATGGAAGGATCCATGGTTGGCCGATCAGAGTAGTCGAGTGGTAAACGCACTTGTTTTTCGACTACAAGATCGTAGGGTTGAATCCCGCCTCGGCCATGGACGTTTTTGTCTATTATCTTAACCCAGATTTTGAAAAGAACAAGTTCCACAAAGTTGAAAATGTAAAGCCTTAAGACGAACAAAGCTTTAAAAGCTGGTTGAGGGGATAAGACAGCGGACAACAAATCACAAGATCGCTGGTTCAAATCCAGTCACAGAGAAGTAAGAAAATTTTCAACTATAATTGAAGATGAGAAAATAAGACGTGCAATAAAGTAAATACAGATATAATCAAGATCACAGTTTTTTTTTCTAAAACTACTGCAAAAATATACGTAATTATCTTTATTAAAACAATAAATTCCTCTCAGCGATCAATGTCGGAATATCGGCAAAAGTGTTTGCCATTCGATATTAACCGATGTTGGATAACAAGGTCGTTCGACATCGCAAACCGTCGGTTCCTAATATCGGGTAATAGTAATGTGCTACTGGGGAAGAACTATTGTAACACAAATTCCTATAACAAATTTATTACGAGAGTTACTATAGTGATATTTATTTCTAAGGTAAAATACTGTGTGAAATCTTTACTTATGTTTACATTTGACAATGTTGATGGACAATTGAGTCATTTTTCTTTTCTCCGAAGAATGGGATGAAAACATGATCTTAGAAATGTAAGAAAACCCATGTTAAATTGAACACCTAAATTGCTGGCCACCATACCCTGACACCACTAGAGCACTTCGTCCCATTTCTATAATTATGGAATATTTGAATTTGCGTAACTAAAATCAAAACTTGTTAAATTAATGGTTAAAACCAAAAACCTACAATTACAACGTTATGCCTAGACTCGAAGAACATTGAGTAGTTATTGGTGTGTAGTTTTAACCATTACTTTAACTGCAAAACAGTTTTGCTTTTAGTTTCCCAAAACTAATGTCAGATAAAATCTGTCTATTCTTAATCTCACCCATTCATTTAGGCTTTCCTGCGTTATTTAATCATTTGTACGCTAAATTAATGTTTATTCTTATCTTTTTCAGGATGATCGAGGAAGACTTATGAGAAGAACGATAATGCGTTATGTGTGTATGTGCCTTACCATGGTATTCACAATGATCAGTCCTCGAGTCAAAAAGAGATTTCCTACGTTAGAACATTTTGTAGAAGCAGGTAAGTAGATTTTACAACTTAAAAAGTATTTGTTACTTGTTCCTTGTATGTGAATTGAAATAGTAATTGAGAAGTAATTTTCAAAAGGAGTTCTTTGAAAGCCAATGAAATATTTATGCACAATGAATAAAGGCTTATTCTTCAAGTATTCATTTTGTTACGTTTCAAATTGAAATTGGGGAAACTGTTCATTTCTCAACAAATTTTTAATATGATATGCAATCGCTACTTGCAATGTGCTTCAAAGCTATACAACGATATTTCAGGAATGAATGCTCCCAGGAATTTACATGAAATGCGTATCAAAAATGCAGTTTTCAAGCTAGACCCTTCCGAACGTCTGCACAGCGATTTTGTTTTCCGAATACTTATATCTAAGGTTCTAATTTAAAAATATTTTGTTTGGTGTTTCATATTTTAGACCTTTTAATGTTACTTTTTATTATGGGAACCCTTGTACATAATATCAAAATTTTATAGAAATTATTAAAAATTATTTGGGTGTTAAAAAAATATAAAAGAATATTTAAGACTTTTTGCCAATAACTAATTATTTTAGGGTTTTGAACGTCATGCAGCAATTATAAAAAAAAATATTTGGCTGTTAGACTTTAAAAAGAAACATTTGAGACTTTTTGCAGGAAACAATCATTTTGGGTTAAGAAATCAAATATTTTATTATTTAAAAGTCTTTAGAAAAAATTGAACACAAATTCATCGAGAGAACAGAGCGTCTAGCATAACGAGCATCACAATTATGCTACGCTGCTTTAAGGTGCAGTATCTTCTAAGTGACAGAACATGCCATTTAGTCAATAAGGACTAAACCAGTTGGAATAGCCTACCAGTTTATGTATCTTGATTCAAAGATTTAGTTAGTTAGTTAGTTTTAAAGTAAACAGCTTGTCAGTGACGGATTTTGATCTCGATCTCTATACTTGTCTTCACTTCAATTATTTAACATTTATTTTGTAGATCTCGACAATTCAAAATTGAGATTAAAGTTTACATTTCCGAAACAACGAGAATCTGAAGATGGTGTTGGCATCTTCTGTGCATCAAATAAACTTCTACCTTACTGACATCTTTCCGGTCCTTGAAAGTTTTCTCCTATCGTTTGTCGGTCCGTAACTATTAAAAGGTTGAAAAACACTGGTCTAAGCGAATGTGGACCGAATGTTCAGTTCTCAGTTTTTACATTTATTATTTATGTGCTGCCTTTTTTTTTAAATTATGATTTAATTCTTAAGTTATGCACGTACCGGACGATGCACATAAATTATGCTGTAAATAATATTTACGCTTTTTGGATGAATTAAGAAGTTTCCTGGCATCATACATTCATTAAATGTTTAATCGCATCGATCAGTTCAGTATCCCTTTTAGGTAGAGATCAATGATCTGAACTTTTTTATTTAAATATTGAACTTTACTGAAGCATGTAACATATGTATGAATTTGTGTAGATGCCGAAGGTGAAAACAGCTAAATATTCCTCGATTCGGTCGTAAATCGATGGTGATCCAAAATCATTTACAAGCGATAATCAGATAGATAAAAACTAACACAGAACTGATGTTTGTGGAAAATGCTTTTATTTCGGTACAGCAAAGAGATGAAACGCACTTCAACTAAATTGCTATTTTTTACGTTTAACTTCCCAGAGACCCAGTAGTTTTACACTAGATAAAACATATAATTCATTAAAAAATATAAAAAATTATTTCGTCATCTTTAGAAATATTTTATTTTTCAAAAAATATAATCCCAGCCAAGTTATATCCATACAGTTGGTAGGTCATGGAATTGTCAAAAAATGCAAATCTGCTGTGCCCAAAAATAATAATTTCAAAATTATGCAATGAATGCGCTAGGGATTTCCCTTGGGGAATGAGCGATTTGTGGATATTCCCGGAAGTAACAATGGATCTTAATATCCATGTCTGGGATATCATTTCAGCAGTCAATAACAATTAACTGGCCACATTTTGGTATTTGAAAAAGATCAATATGACCAAGCAGTAAATTCAGTCCTTCACTGGTTGCGTAACTGAAGGGGTAAAAAAGATTCCTCTTTCACTTGTGCTTTCCTTTTGTAAGTTACATTTGTGAACATTAAACTTGTATATGCGCGCGCGCGCGCGCGTGTGTGTGTGTGTGTGTGTGTGTGTGTGTGTGTGTGTGTGTGTGTGTGAAAAAGAGAAAGAGAGAGAGAGAGCGACAATATGTGTGTCTGGGCAGGCCTTTTACGGGTATTCTACGACCCTGCTTACACGTTTCATAATTATATTATTAAAAAACTGTTATGTTTCACTCATAACATGGAAAAGTAAACTTTCAATGTAGGATATTTCTAGCATTATATACCATTTAATTGGAACTGAATTTTATTTAAAGTCTTTAGGTATTTAAGACTCAGGTCGGGATAGGGGAAGGGGAAAGGATTCGGGAAGATACCATACCGGCATTTGCCTGGTGTGACTGAGGAAAAACTTGGAAAAACCTCGCCATTTAATTGAGGAGAAACAATATTAATACACTATCGCCTATAGTTAGGCCGACCTCAGAATTATTGTGCACACTCTTTGATAGAAACAGAACTACATTAGGACATCGAAGTTAAATTAAATAACATACTTAACTAACTCTATGGCTTACGGAACTAGAAAATTCATCGCCGCAGCAACTAATGTTCGCCATAGGATTATATCCTGGGCAACATCAAGCCAGTTTTCATCACGAACAACTACTTCTCGAAGATCTATTCTAAAATTGTCTTCCGAACAACGTCTCGGTCTTCCTGACTGTCTCCTTTCCTCCGGCTTTCCGACCAAGATAGAATATAATCTTCGATTTTTCATATCCGAGCCTGCCCATGGCCTGCCCATCTTAGTCTTTGCGACTTCATTATAAAGAGAAACAAAGCTTTCTGACAAGGCTGAATTCTTTAATAACAAAAATAACTTCAAACAAATGGTTTCGGAAGTATACCACTTCCTTCCTCAGACTACACTCTACAATGAATATAGAAAAATTACTTAATCAATAAAGAAAAAATACTTAATCAATTGTTATTAAAGAATCAGCCTTGTCAGAAAGCTTTGTTTTTCTTAATTCAAGATGAACATAAGGCCATATTGTCATGATTTCATTATATTTACAACATTTGGTGAATCGTCCAGTCCGTGGAGTTCTTCATTATGCAGTCTCCTCCATTCTCAAGTCATTTTGTCCCGTTTCGGCCCATATATCTTTCTCAAAATCTTATTTTCAAACACTCGTAATTTGTGTTCATCTGCTAGGGTCGTACTCCAATCTTCGCAACTGCAAAGTATTACCGGCAGAATAACCGTTCTGTATATTTTAAATTTCCTTGATATTAATCGCGAGGTTATCTGTTTCTGGACTGAGTTGCCCGATACTAAGCGATATTTTACTTCTTCCGTGACGTCGTTCTTTCTTGTTACATATGCTCCCAATCATTTATTTGTTTACTTTTTGTATGATCTAATTCCTAATTATAATGTTTCTATTTTCTTCATTCCCTATGTTTCGACTTGTTACCATGTATTTTCTTTTACCTGTGTTTACTTGTAGACCTATTTCATCGCAAGCTTCTACTAAGACATCGGTGCACTGAAAAAAATAGCTCTGTTAATTCAACACAATGCAGTGTCCCAGCGTGACTACCACTTTTGTGTGCTAAATCAACACAACACACGGTGTTGATTTCGGTACTGTGAAAAAAAAGTTACGGCTGCAGTGAGATTTGAACATGGGTTGCTCAGTTAGAAGTCTTACCGACGTGGCTAAATCGTCAGACAGAATAGGCACTAGATGCAAACGATATTTACTAAACAACATTTGAGTTAAACTACTACACTATAGATTTATGGTCCCATGGTTTAATCACTTCCTATTTGTCAATTGAGAACCAGAATTCCCATTCATTGAGAATATTCTATTTCTATGAAAGCAAGCAAGATGGCGACAGCCAAACACTTGAGCAGCATTACTGCTTATCGTAACAACATGTCAAATGCTGCGCTTGATTTCATAGAAATGGGACATATTCTCAATAAATGGGGATTGTGATCCCTAACTGACCAATGGAAAAGTTATTAAATCATGGCATAAGTCGTGAGAGTAACTTTGTTTTTGTTTGGGGTTCAGCAACATTTTTTATCCTCTATATTGTTTTAATCCAGTGCTCTTTCCGTCTGACGATTTAGCAGAGCAACTAAAATGGCGTTCCACAAGAAATTCACTTCAAATACGCCAGATAAAATCATGATTTTTGAATGCGAATCTTCATGATTTCGACCCTCGTGAGTCGATTGATCAAGGTTTCATCTGGATCAGGCGTGAAATTTCCGATATAAAAAGTCGGTAAGACGCTCGATTTCTAACTGAGCAACCCATGTTCAAATGTAGCTGTAGCCGTAATTTTTTTTTTCTCCCAGTACCGAAATCAACACCGTGTGTTGTGTTGATTTAACACACAAAAGTTGTAGTCACGCTGGAACACCGCATTGTGTTGAATTAACACAGCTATTTTTTACTGTATGTTACTTTGTAGTGCATCTATATCGTCCCTATTAAATCTATATCATCTGCGTACACGAACAGATGATTCGAGCCATTCAACATTAGTCCCTTTTTGTCCTCTTTTATTTTCAAACTCGCATATTCTAACCCAAAGTTAAACAGTAGTGGTGATAAGGCATCACCTTGTTTCAATCCGTTGCGAATCTCGAAACTGGCTTAGTATTACATATCCATATGAGGTCGCTGAGAAATATCCTCACTAGTTTAACATATTTTTTTTCGCAATTCCAAATCGTATCACGTTACTGTACAACTTTTCCCTTTTGATAGAATCATATGCTCTTTTAAAATCAATGAATAGTTGGTGAATCATCCCATTGTATTCTCATTTCTTCTCCAATTTTGTCTCAAGACGAAAATCTTGTCCAACGTGGATCTATTTCTTCCAAATCCACATTGGTGATCTCCAATTATCTCATCTACGTATACACTTATGTAACCAACAATCGTAGAAGGGAGCACCACGGGTTGGGGACCAAAGGTGCTCGGAATATCGGTGAGTCGGGTTTTGACAAACAAAGTAATCATGAACTCACAACCTGGATTTGAAGGCATCGAAAATTATGCCACAAGCAGACGTGGGCAGAGGACACTTCGAGGAGATGGTCCCTGAAAAGTATGCAACCACGGACTTGGTGGTCTAGTGGTGCTGGCTGCATAACCTGCGATTACCTAGCCAGAGACTGGTCTTCCGAAGGTCGCCTGGGGCATGGTTATCGAATCCGCTGATTCAAGCGCGAAAGGTCCTTTCAGATTTCGTCGTCCTGAAGAGTGCCACAATTTATCCAGTGAAAGAGATGTGGTTCCTGAAAGTTAATGGTTAGTGTTTACAGACTAACGTTCATGAATCTATGGCATAAAACTTTTAGGTGAAAGGACAACAATAACAATTTATTAAATTTAGTGAAGAATAGCAAGATAATGACTTTGGAATAGTTACTATTGACAAAATTACTACTGATCACAAGCAGATTTTACAAAATTTAACTACCCTTTACGCCATCAACAAAAATTTGGAATAGTTTTACCTTTTTGAAGCTGATGACTTCCGGCATGGTGCGCGGAGGGTGACCGACACGGACCAAACTGCACAAAACCGCGGATGACCGGTTGGCGGTTTTGTTGAGGTGATGGCAGCGTTCGGATATCTTGCTCACAATCTTCTTTTCTTCTGATGTCGAGGTTGAAACAGTTCTCAAACCAGTCTTTTTGACGGATGGTGCAGAGAGAAAGGAGTATAGGTTAATCCTGACTCTGACGATTGAAAATGCACTTTTAACACAAAACACATGGTAAAACATATTTTCACCGTTAACTGCTTGAACAGAGAGATGATTCTCGGAGATCTACAGGCTGTTATGTGAATACATTAAACGCACTTTTTATTCTTGATTGAGACGAACTACAAAGTTACTTTTACGTCATAATAGTGGTGATGGAGTTGGTCTTTACTGCGAGAATACAGAAGACGAAGTCGTTGACTAGTCGGCAAACAGCCGAGAGTCTTTGAGGGTGCTCTATTAATTACTGTCCCTTTCCGCCCACCAATTGAGAAAGTTTTTCTCTGATTGCAGCTGTTTGTTGTGTTTGATCGTAAGTGTGTGTCGGCTTGTTTGATCTCAGGTGACATAATCAATAGTCCACTGTATTCATGCTGGTGTCGGCGTGTTTGATCGCAGGTGTGTGTCGGCGTGTTTGATCGCAGGTATTGACATCAGACCCACGTAGTGACAAATGTTCATAGAAAAGAAGGTTAACAGATGCAATTTTGATTGCTGAATGAAAATGTTTCTGCCACTAACTCCACACCACACACTGAGGTGCTAAAATAATAGATATGTTAACATCTGCTATATGCAAAAGTAGAACGTTGCACTTAGGCGTGTTAACAAAATATTACTTAATATTTTGTAACAGGCTGGAAGCAACGAGATTTTGCTGTAGTTATTACAGTCCGATTTATCTCCTTTTTTGTAAATCGGAACTATTATTGAGGTTTTTCCATTCCTTTGGAAGCTCTCCTTTCTACGTTTAGCATTTATCAATGTATTAGTTCGTTGATTAGTGCTGTTCCTCCCGCTTTAATAATTAATTCTGTTGGAATATTGTCTATTCCTGGTGATTTGATTTTTTTTTCATTTTTTCATCAATATTTCGACCTCGATCTCTCAAGGCTCGGCTATCCACGGCTGTGCGGTATAGATTTTTAATTCATCTGTTTGTTACCCGTTGTGTGCATTAAGAAGATCATCGAAATAACTTTTCCACACATCGGGACCTTTAGTCGAATCCGCCAGAAATTATCTACGTTCATTTCTAATCATCCCTAACCTGGACTGTTAACCTTTTCTTAACGAAGTAGATATATGTATAGATCTCGTATGTTATTTGGCTTGCCATTTTCCTCTATCTTCTGCGTAAGATATTCTCGTTTTTGTTTCTGAACGAGTTTGGCGTTGCATTTTTAGTTACTGTAGTAGTTGGCATTTGCTTCGCTTTCTATTACTTAGCCATTGTTGCCTTGTTGTTTCCGTTCCTCATGAAGTTTAAGATTTTCTTCATCAAACCAAGACTTGTTTTTTTGGTTGTTTTTTTTCTGTTGGTTTTCTGAATTTTTTTTCTGTTCCTTCTTACCTGCACGTTCCTTCGCTGCGCCCTTAACTGTTTCAGGAATTACCTCCCATATCTTACTTCCACAATTAGTATCATCATTATTATTTCTCGAGTAGGCTAAGATTTCGAACATATTTGAGAGTTCGAGATGATATTCTGCTTATAGGCTCGGATCATTTAATTATTTAACTTCGAATTTCATTTTTTTATCCTTTACTTTTTCTGTTCACGATGCATAATTTTCCCTCACTTTTGTGATCACTAACTGATGGTCAGTGTCACCTTCCGCTTCTCTGTAAGATCTAACATCCATTATGTTGGTGTGTCTTTGTCTGTCTACTAATAAGTGATCGATCTGGACATCTGGTTCAAGGTTTTGCCATCCATAGATATTCATGTGTATTTGTGTATGTCTTTGTGTTCAAAGTGATTTTTACTAGTGTGTTTCTCGAAATCGCGAAAGTTATCAGTCTGAAGAGCACCCGTTTTATTCCACGTTCTATTCCAAGATATTTCTTAGTCCTGTTTTTGAAGTCCACTGAAGCAGTCCCGAATGGGGGACTAGTTTACGATGCTCTAGCGGTGTAGAGTGCGTCAGCCAGCTCTACTATCTAGCAGTAGAGGCAGATATTCAAGTTGTAGTCTTCTGTCCATCTCTGGGCCTTGCCAATGTCATTCATTTTCAGCCTCAGGGTGATAACGGTGAAGCTGCTTCCCTTCATCATGATATTTTTGTTCGTGGGTTATCTTCCTCTAGCCTTTGTAGATCCCTCTACTAACTTCAAGGCAGTAGTACTGGCTTTTGGTCCGCCCCGGGATATTTCCGGTACTCACCATATCTGGTCAGCATTCCCCTATCTGCCACCTGGGAAGGCGCCTGATGGGAGACGAGGAAGTAACATACTTACCTAGAATAACTGTATTATATGTACCAATACACGTGTAAGGACAAATAAGCTTATAATAATCATGTAACCGAACTAACATTAAAAATTAAAAATAAAAATCTTAAAGTAAATCGTTCAGTGCCGTCATTATTCACTATCAAGGTAATGTTACTTTATTCCCAAGTAATTTCTCTGTTGCCTGCTTCTAAATGTTTTAAAATAATATATGTATGGATCAGTGGCGTAGGTAAGGGGGGGATATGGGGGCCACCCTTGACTTCACCTATATGAACTTGGGAAGAGGATTATTTTCGCAAGAAATAGAAATGTTTGGAACTACGTAATTGTTAGTTTAAAAAAATACAATTAATTGTAAGGACAATAACAGAACTATGACTTACGTCCATATCGATATAATTGTTTGTTTATTCTAAATACAAGTAGATAAAGGATCGTATTGTACATTCTGCGTTGTAGGTTCGCAATTAGGTGAATGTGGTAAATAACCTTCAGGACAACCAGTAAAATAAAAATTCAAAAACTTGAAAAACCAGATCAAACGTGTAGACAACAGAATCTGTGACAATCATATCAATAGTGTTGGTAGAAAAAGACGATTTTAAGAGAAAAATAAAAAAAATGGTAATTCCTGTTAGTGTCAACGAAGATAGATCGCAGAAAATATTAAATATAAAACATTTCGCTTCTATGGTCGAAGCAGTTATTTTGTACGTAGACAAGAAATAACTATCATACATTAGATATGAATAAAAAATATAAATTTCACAAAACTTAGAAAGTTTGGTGCTATTCTAAGATACAGAGCAATGTAAGATCTAATATGACCTTTCAGGTCGTAAAGGGGAGAAGATAAACTTGCGGTGAACTTTATTTTGTGTGGAGCATGTTAGTAACTTTTCACTTCGGTCTGTCACGATTATGTGAGTACAATTTCCAGAGAGGGTATTTTTTCAGATAGTAGAAAATCGTATGTTATATCCGTTCCTATCCCAGGCTTGAGAGATATTTCGGAAAACAGATCCAGAGAAGATTTTCGCAGAGAGGGAGAAATCCTAACCATCCACCGCATAAAATCGAACACTGCAGTCAGACCACATGACTATCGTTTTGTGCTATAAGGAGAGAAGAGTCTAACCATTAAAATCAAGCAACTGAAATATACAATCAAATTTCAATGAAGGATTCTGTTGCCTGAATATGGAGTTGTTTTTCTGCATTAGTGGATGAAACGAAAAAAATATGATCAAACTGAGAAAGCTCTCCATTATAGGTAGCTACGTGAATGATGAGTTTGTAAGACCTTTTTAAAAAAAGTTTGTTCATGTAACTCGGCAACAACCTGTCATATCCTTCCCTAACATGGTGTTGGAAGGAGAGTTGTGGAAAAAGAAGGTCGGGATTTAGCGAAAAGAATTGATTAAATCTCATAAATTTTGCTGTTAATTATGAGTTCTTATTTCGATAAGAAAATGATGGTAATAGTAGTTTGCTGGGAAATTTTAAAATATTCATATTCGACTGATATTGAACTATTTAAGAACAACTGCAACACATGTTTTTATATGTGCTTACGGAGAGTGCATTTTGTGACATTATGAAGAGTGTAAATATGTCGCCTAGAGCATAAAGAAATTACTAAGTGAAAGAAAACTTATATAAAAGTATAAAGAATTGGCTTAATTTGATTAGGCTAATGATTTTAAAGAATTTGCCTAATTTGTGTTTGAAGAAATGGTCTAAATTTCTGTATCGAACAATGTCACAAGCTCAGATAAAGGCATCCCTGTTTTTTATTCGATTGAATTAGTATTACCCTAAGATACAAAGGAACACCTTCACTTAGTAGAAGCTGTGAATAATGCTGAAGGTGCTGTTATAAAGTTTAAAAGAACCAAAGAAAACTTTCAGAAGGAAGAGAAACAAGCTGCAAAAAATCAGATTACGGAAGCTTCTACGAAAATATTTACAAAAATTCAGAAAATGAGACCCAGTTACAGTATAAGACAAGCTCTTTCAGGCATGTATTCAGATTTAGTTTTTAGGGTGTTCAGCAATTGGGGGAAGGGGAGGTTTAAGGAGGGTCTGAATATGAAATTGATAATAAGTACATAATCAGACCTAAAATTATGCTAAGATTACAAAGATACCGGAATTTGGGAGAACCCTCTGAACTCTTCCCCTGGATACGTCACTGAGCTGTATGAAAAAAATAGGATAGGTCTAGAATATCCAATAGCTACAAAAATCAACCGACAGAACTGATAGTAGACCTATGTACCATAAGTCCATAATAAAGGTGTTATCTGAAGCTTCATTATTTTTTTAATCAAGAAAATTATATGGGCCAGTCTAGTAACTTTGGACTTCGGCCCGTCACGATTCGCCTTTAGCTGTTAAAATCCACACCCATGCCCCTGCCAGGACTCGAACCCGGGACCTTCGAGCCGAGGGCCTACCGCCGCAGACCGCTCGGCCACCCGGCCGGCTTTTTAATCAAGACACTGAACACGAGAATATAGACTCCCAAACTTAGAACAACTTAAATTTTCCTTTGTATATAAAATATTCGACACTAACTGAGACTTCCTAACGCGAAGCTAATAAAAATAAAATGTTCTATTCAAACTATCCAATAAGTAATGTATTTTTCACCGTGATTAAAAGAACGATAATATACCTGGGACATTACCGTTAGTTAGGAACATAGTCACCATCGGACTCCATAACACTCTGCCATCTGTCAACCAGTTGTAGAATCCCCCGCTGAAAGAAGTCACCGGTTTTGGAGGCTAACAACTGGGTCACTGTTCATCACACGTCATCCTCATTTTGCAGTGTTTTTCCCGAGAGGTGGTTTGCAGGCTGCGAAAAACACAGTAGTCTGTTGATGCAAGATCCGGTGAAAACATCTGGTGGGTGAGTTTCTCCCAGCCAAATTCCTTGATCTTTGCACAGGTCCTTCTTGCCATGTGTGAGCGAACGTTATCACCGTAGATGAGCACACCTTTGCGATTAACCAGAGCAGAACGTTTATCCAACAATGCAGTCCGTAGGCGTTCAAGCTACTGACGTAGACATCTACATTGATGGTCTGGTTACGTGGCAAGAGCTCAAAATGGATTATCCCACGGATATCCCGCCAAACACCAACATCACTTTGCAGGGGTGGAGATCCTGTTTTGGCACAGTTACTGCGCCCCCCTTTAGATACCCACTGCCATTTGCGTGTAATGTTATGGTAGATGAGCCACTTTTCATCCCATGGTTACCATTCTCTCCAGCTATGGCTCACGTCTGTGACGGGTGATCAGGGAACTGCAGATGTCAACTCGCTGCTGCTTCTGTTGAGGCGTTAACTCATAAGGTATCCATTTTTCGAGTTTCGACACGTATTCAAGGTCATGCAGATGACGATGAACGGTCGAATGTGAGACATGGAGTTCGCTGGTCAGTTTTTCAACAGTTAACATCGGATTTGCCTTCACCGCAGCTCGCAGGGTATCGTTGTTCGGCTGCAGAAGTTTCCCTTCTCGTGGCTTATCGGTGAGGCTGGTGTCCCCAGTTCGAAACCTCTGGAACCACCTCTGGCATTTTCTCACATCCACAGTATCCTGACCATATACGGCATTGATGTTTCGTGTCGCTACGCTGGCTGCATGTCTCTGGTTAAATTCATACAGCATAACATGCGTATGTGGTCCTCTGACACTACCATGATCAAACACAAGCCACATTTTCAAAACGAGGTGTAGGCCGTTATCATTCTACACATTGCTGCACAAACAAGAGCCCTTTATGACTCAGCTATGGCGCGTGCCGTCTACTTCGCTATTCACTCGTCAGGTGGCGTCATTGCAGTGTCAATCGCATATACGATTACGACATTACTTACGGGATAAGCTGATACAATGAAAGCATATCAAATTTCCAAACTTTTTGAAAGTGCTTCAGATTTTGTACAACGGACACCCACATTTACGCCAGATATGATATTTTATACTCTGAAGCGACTAAATATATCTTTGAAAAATTCTAACTTTTAGATGTGACTGAACGAACTGGCAATTCTAGAAGAGAAATCTGTTATCAAAGCGAGAGCAAAAGTAAATACTGGCCGAGAAACTCTTCGCTCTTGACAAAATCCAACTTCAAATTTGAAATATTGTTAAATTTATATTAAAATTATAACTGAACTAAGCAAACTACAACGATGTAATCTATTTTTGTATATTTTCCAACATGATTGTGCTGGTCTAAAATTGAGGCGTATGCGCAAACAAAAGTCTATGTACCATGTTAAAAGATAACATATAGACTTTTGTTCGCGCTTAAGCCTTAAGTACAGAAAGAAACCACAAATATTTTTAATGTTGTGTTGGGTTGCATAACTTTCAAGGATGCTATTTTGTAAATATCCCCTCCCTTGAGAAATTTGTATCTACGCTACTGGTATGGGTTCGTTATTAGATGTAATGGCTACCAGTATATATCAACTTAACCCGCAGCTACGAATTCTGATATTACTAATTCAAACAATAAACGTAGATGGCCTGGGGTGTATCTAAAGTGCATCCACTTTTATTCTCAATCTCAAGTAAGCAATATTTCATATCAGATCATATGCTGATACATTTACTAAACAATGACCAATGCACTTGATAACAATGTCAGTGGTTGCTGTTAGCCAACTATTCATCCAATTCATATTGCATGACTATTAATAATATATACATCACCATCTGATATATTCCTGAGGGTATTATTTCCGCAAGATCATATCCTCCAGAGATATTAGTTCAACATCAGGTAGTGAAACATTCGAATACAAAAATCACTGCGAGATCAAACTATCATAGCTAAGAGGAGAAAACTCTAAATCAAGTAAGTAACGAAAATACATAAAATATACATTACTTACTATTAGTCCAATATAGTTATAGTTTACAAACTCTGCTGATAAAATAGTTCGTTGTTGTAAGAGAAACTATTTTCGTCAAAAGATCACAACTATACTCGTAACACTAAACAGCAAATTTCTCTGTCCTTATGTTGCATTAGTCTCACCTGATAATCGACCAAATTACAGCGATGAAACCTCGCTCGTCCCGTAATAGAAAGATTGATACCTTGAATCCAGATACCTGAGGCTTTTTGTACAATAAATTACAAGTTAATATTATTAGTGAAGCATCAAGCTAAACTTGCAAACAAGTTTCATGAATGATAAGACCTCGTCGCTGCTAAAATCTGAAGATCAGTGGTTCCAATCATGTATATTTTATGGGTTCAAGCTATCATCTGCTGTTATTCTTAATAAATATTATTAGTTCATGGAACTCGTTTACAATTTCAGCTTGATGGTTAACTAATAGCATACGCCTTACGTACTGTTGTTTCCATATGGTTCTTTTGGTTCTCTGAATGATATTCGACGAATCTAGTAACGGTATCTTGAATTAAAACCGAGCCGATCCCCTTTCTTTGCCAATGGAGTGTGTAAGCTAACGGCAAAATAATTATGAAACATTAAAATGTCAAGGCTTAGTAGAGTTTTTTTTTTTTTTTTTTTTAATAGCTATCCAAGTTGGCATAGTGAAAGTATGAAACTGACAGTAAACTCTACAGATGCTCGATAAATACGGTTTCTTATAATTAAGAGAAAAGTTCTTATCTGCGCACCGAATAACAATTTTCTTAGAAATGAGATATGACTATCAGAATTCTCGATAAAATGAAAGTGGTATGTGGTGAAAGATTTTAACTTTAACATTTTTAAATAGAAATCTCCATTAGGAGTCGTACTGGTGATGTCCCTTCTGTGTAGAATGATCAATATAGCGTTACTTCTAAAATTAAGATTCATCTGCATTATCATCATGTTATAAGTGGTGCAACAGTTATAGTAAAGCCAAACTCTAAACCAATATCTCATTAAATAAGAAATACTCAAACGTGAATCTTCCAATATCAGCAGATGCACTTTATTACTAATTTGCAGATATTTACCAAAATGTACCATGATATAATGAGACCAATTTTTGGCTCCAATATATATATAACATCGAATTGGAGTGAAAACGAAGTTCATATGTGTGTTCTTTTGGATAGTCAGTCTTCCTGTTTCTTGTTTCCCGCAGTATAACAGCGAGGGTCACTTGAGAGCTTCCAAATGTGCATGGACATGTATCTGTCAATGCAGTTGACCGGGGGCGGGGAGTGAAAATACTGCCTGACTGAAAGCATATTGGGACAGAAGGACAAAGTTCGCCAGGACAGACATTAGTGCATTCTTTTCCCCTGTTTTTGGGATGTGTGTGTGTGAGGTTGACTGTAAAAGGAATCAGTGAGAAAGTTGGTGGCTTCTGAAAAAGAGGGAGTGAAGAATTGAACAGGCACGAAAAAGATCACTCGTTTGTTTCTCTAATTATATTAGTAGAATTTATAAAATACGAAGCGCATTATCTCCGACGCAGTTATCCATTTGTTATATTAATATTATCCAGTGCATTATCATTTAGTGAAAAACAAAGGCAAATCAACTTCTTGTGAACTGTGCGATATTTTGATTGTTCTGCTTAGGAATTGAAGTGGACCAAAGTGAACTAAGTGGGCACTCTTATATTGCGTGTGAACTGTTTCCCTTTCTGTCTACCCAGTCATTTTTTTGGTTGGCTTAATTATTCATTTCCGAATACCCCGTTCAATCATTTTCCCCCCTTTCTTTTATCAAATCGTAATTAATACCGAGTAATAATAAAACACAGAAGCCTGAGAATCCACTATTTTTATTTTCACGTAAGTACGCTTTAATTGAAAATTAAATGTATTTGTTTCTTTTTCCTTTCTTTCGTCTCTGGATTCACTAGTTCTCTATTTGCTCAAATGTTTTGTAGAATATTTATGTTTAAACCCCAGAACTCGGCCTTCAACACAGCAACCACCGTCCCTAAGAAATTTGATTGTTGATTACTAGTTCAATATTCATAAGACAGCTACTTAAAACGTAACTGTTTGGCGGTTGACGTGATTCGGGCTAATTTCTGGTGGAAATTATAGTTTACTTATTTCATATTATTACTAATATTACTATTAATAGAATCCCTTTGGGGGGAGGGAAAGCAGCAATTACTTCACAAGGAGTCACCGGTATTTTTGCTTTTCATTTACATTGTACATCACTCCTTTCCGAAACTATTTGTCCTGAATTAAAATGCCAATTGGAAGCCGACTCGCCCAAGCTGCTACCACAGTGAATCGCGGTCATAATCAGTAGCAGACTAGTTGTAATATCTAAAAAACGTTTTCCCTAAAAATAAATCCATTTAATCTTCTATAAAGAAAAGTTGACATTACAATTTGTAAAATAACCTTTTAGTAGATTTCTTTTCTTCCTTATCAAGATTCTTTATACGATTTTCGTGGACAATATAAAGTATTGACCCGACTTCCATAGCGTTAACGTTGTATACAAGATGTCGACTTGTTATCCTAACGACGAAGATAAACAAAAAACATTCTCTCCAATGTAACCAGATCTAACTCTCTTCCAAACCCATCATACCTAAATGACACCACATATCAGAAAGCATACTGATTTGGAATAAGATCAGTGATCTTATTTTTAAACCGACATGTTCTCACTTTCAATTAATTTAATTCTATTTTTTTTTTTTTTTTTTATGTTCAAATAAGAACTTCTCAATTTAAATAAAACGTTTTTTTACTGTGTACTATTCAAAACATCTGCTTTCTATTGTCCACATATTGTGTAGTGAGTGCATGTGTAAGTTATAGATCCAATACAAGGAGAAATGATATCAAAGTTAAACTCATCTTGAGGATAAGTCCATTTTATTGTTTGCGGTGTTTATAATTAACTAAGCTAATTCTAATATTCTAGATTATTTTACTTTTAAAAAATCCAGCGACACGTTGGAAGTCTTAAATTCATATGTATTTCTTTTCTAGCATTACGTTAAGGTATTTACATTTCGACCCCGTAAGTTTACAACTTACTGCCGGATCGATAGTATTGTACCTTTGCCACGCCTTTCTTTCGGTTGGGTGGAGGTTTCAATCTGGAAAGTTATCACGAGGAAAGCGGAACAAAGTTACGATTAACCTCACGAAAGAGTACCGGCAGTCATTTTTTTCTTCTTTTGACCTTCTGTTGCATTCGGGGATTAGATATCACGGAAGCTATGACGTAATATGTTTTTTTAATCGTTTATTTGCATGTGAAGAAAAAAATCCGTTTTGTTATATTACAAACTTATCGTCAAGAATCAGAGTGAGCCTATTGTCAATCAGACAAATGTTCCTTTTTGGAACAGATACTAATACCTATCTAATAAAGTAACCTTTATGTATGGTTAAGTTTATCATGTTACACGTTTACATGTATTTAATGAACTTTGTAGAGGGGTATTATTTCATATTGTCGCTGACTCTTCTCTAAAACAATTCGTACTGAAAAGTAGAAAATAGTTTTGTTTATGCATTACTAAAAAGAAAAGCATGCCCGCGCTTGAATTGGTGCGCCCCATGCTTTTCTTTCTAGCCATGCATAAACAAAATTATTTTGTACTTTTTAGTACGAATTGCTTTTTAAAAAATATGTTTTTTAAAAGTTTCCATTATTTTTTCCGAGTTATTTCGGTGTTACGATACTTTTTCTCATGCTAATGTTTTGTGACTGAAATCCTAAATGTGAGTATATGGGTATGTATTTAAATATATATGCATGTACATGAACCTGTGTATATGAAAATGTATGGGTATATATATGTGTACTCGTAGTTAAAAATGTAACAAATGTTTAATAGTATGCATATGTATAAATATAGTATTAATGTATTTTGGACGGTGTCAATAGCGGATGTACTGCTTTAAAATGGAATAAAATTGAATTGAATTGAAGTTTTCTACAACCAGTATAATGACAGCTCGTTGCAGGCCAGTATTTAGTTTATTATTAAAATATGCTTTTAAAATATAGAAATATATAAAACTAACAATTTAATATTTTATTGTCACCCGACTTACGTCGCTGTGCAAAATTTCATCATTGTATGACGTCGGGAAATGAGTTAACGTTGTAAGGTTCAACTACACCACGAACCATGAACTAAAGAAAAGAATGTAATAATAAATTTTGCGCAGGTGTGGATATAATTAGTAGTATTTATTGTTTTAGTTTAAGCAGTGTATTAACAAAAGGACTACGAGAACATAAGCATAAGGGCTGCACCCACAGAACAAGGATTAGCAAAAGTTCCAGATTTTATGACCACACTTATATTCCCGAACGATTCGCCAATCGAAATAACAAGCCTAAGTCACATTTTCGTACAACATAAGATCATGTCAACTTCAGAATCAACACTCACAGGTTAAATAGGCACATATGCAGCTGCTGCCTATCGAGTACATTTCGACTTAATTCAGACATCGCGTTCATCAATGAATCAAAACATTACAACCAGGCATTTTGTTGAAATGAATCAAGTCATGATGACACGCAATGTGCATCTCAATACATTGGATTACTGTGATCAAAAGGTCATTTGAAGTTCCTTTTAACATAGTATCATAGAACATGCTCTTTTGCATGGATTCAAAGAGAAAAACGAAAACAATATGTTATATTGATTATTTAACATTGGAGGATTCAATTCGCAGAATTCCATACAGCTGAAACTGCGACCAAAGTGTTTATATGAATTAGAAAGTATCAACTATATTAAAACTTATATATAAAGTCGCATAATAATGCGTATATTTGAACAACACTATTAATAGTTCTAATATTTCATTTCGTTGACCTACGTGCGATGTGCACAACCTTTAGATACCACCTTTAATTTAATAATACGTTGAAGCTTAATCTTGAACAAGTTGTATCCAGCGGCCGACCATCCTGACTGAGCTTTTTCGAGTTTTTTTCCTGTCACAGAAGGCAAATGCCGAGATGCCACCTTCATTTTAGGCCTTGGCCGACCCTTTTCCGAATCCTTTCCCCTCCCCTATCCCGGCAAGAGCCTTAGATGCATAAAGGCCATAAACAAATAAAATTCAAAAAATTGAACAAGTTATTTTATTTCGAATTTATTTATGGGCTTTGGGTACCTCTATTAAATGTAAATAAAAATACTTTAAATAAATAGAGAAAAAAAGAAGAATACGAATAAAAGGAACTAAGCTACAAGTAGTGGCATCGAGGGAACGCATATCGGGGATTGACAGCTGCCACGCCCCCTTACTAATTGTTTTTAAAACAGAAAAATTCATACCCATAATTATACCCACCACGTTTCCCCTCTGTTGATCAAAACATGTCGCCAACATAAAATCTACTACGGATTAAAATATTGAATCCAGAAATCTACTAAGAAGAAATTAATTGAAAAGTCTTTTTCTTTTAACACTCCTTCAGTTCAGACCACACACGCTGCTGAGAATACAGTTTTGTATACCCCATACGGGAAGAATTTAATTTTTATCATCAAAAAGAAAAAAAAGAAAAATGTAGGGGAAAGTTGTTTCCAGCTTCGAATGGAGCACAGAACTTGCATTTACAAAACTAATGACATGTACAGAAAGTAAGAGACAAAAATAAACACTGATTTTGCATAATAAAATGTGATATTGACGGAAATTGAAATAACGTGCTTCTGAGAGGATGGGTAAATTACAGAAAAATAACAAACATAAACAGAACAGTTGAATATAAATTGCTAGTGTCATATAGAGAGACTGAAACAAAATGATATTGACTAAATAAAATGTGACATTGACGAAAATTATACTGACAGGCTTCCGAAAGCATGAGTAAATTACAGAAAGATAAAAAGCACGAACAAAACCCTTGAATATAAGTTGAGAGTAAGATATACAGAAACTGAGACAAAAACAAGAACGAATTGTACTGAATAAACAGTAATTTTGACGGAAAATTTAATGACAGGCATGCGTAAATTACAGATAGATTACAAACATGAAAAGAAACATTTAATACTAGGGAGAAAAACGCAACACATAAACTGAAACAAAAAGATCTAATTTGACTAAATAAAAAGTGATATTGACGGAAATTTGACTGACAAGTTTCCGAAAGCATGGGCAAGTTACAGAAAGATACCAAACACGAACAGAACTTTCGAATATAAGTTGAGAGATATAAAGAAATTGAGACAAAAAAAATATTTTTAACTATAAAATATTATATAACAAAATGTGATATTCACTGAAATCGTACAGACAGCCCTCCGAAAGCATGGGTACATTAAAGAAAGATAACATACAAGAACAGAACCATTGAATATAAGTTGAGAGTGAGATATACAGAAACTGAGACAAAAATATTATTATTTTACTAAATAAAATGTGATATTGACGGAAATTGTAATGACAAGTTTCCAAAAGCATAGGTCAATTACAGAAAGATAATAATACGGACAGAAACGTTGAAAATAAGTTGAAATTGAAATATACAGAAACTCAGAAAAAAATGATCTTATTTCACTAAATAAAATGTGATTTTACTAAACTCGAATTGACAAGCTTCCGAAAGCGTTCGTAAATTACAGAAAAATAACAAACACGAATAGAACCGTTGAATATAACTTCAGAGTGAGATATACAGAAACTGGGACAAAAACAAGAACGTATTGTACTGAATAAAATATGATTTGACTAAACTGGAACTGACAGGCTTCCGAAGGCGTGAGTAAATTGAAGAAAGTCAAGATTGAAGTAACGATTTTTGTGAATATGTTATAAAGATGCTACATATAATGTATGATTGATGAAGGATTAAATATTCTTTGAATGTAATTAGGTTGTTGTGGTATAGTGGTAATGGTTACAGAGGATTCTAATGTGCGCTGGCATTGAAACATTTGACTAATGCTGACTGATAAATACATATGTGAAAAGAATAATAAAGACTTTATTTGATTGCTTTAGGAATAATGCTGAGGCCGGAACCAGATACCGGCACATAATAGTGCACAGGGACGCCATCTCGTACTTTGTTGTGAAGCGGAACTACAACCCGGGACATAATTTTACGCCTGAGCATATTTTTTGTGATGAAAAACAGTTGCGCGAAATCTGTTTTAGTAAACATCATAATAATCGATTTGTATTGGTGCTCATACGTAATTGCAGATTAAATGGAAATGATAATTGCTCTTTATAATAAGAAAAGTCAGTTGGTGACGCTATATACAACTAAGGATGGTAAATACTTTTAAATATTGTTAGAAATATGTATAGATTGATTTTGAAAGCGAACAGAGTTCTGTACGAAGGAATTGAAAACCCTGCTGAACTAACAAAAGCTTGCAATATTACTAAGAACCTCAAACTTTAAAAAAATACTGGACACAGAATGAATTGTGATTGAACGTGCTTGAGTTACATTAAAGTATTACGAGTAAATATTTAAGAACTTTGACACAAATGCTACAACAGTTTAATATAGACCCCACAAATGAAACTTTAACATGCAGATGGGAACGGACGA